>JAKCOZ010000576.1:80818-121812 GCA_022605955.1 Rallus limicola | reverse complement strand
GGCAAAGAGAGGCAAAGAGAAGCAAAGGGAGGCAAAGGGAGGCAAAGAGAGGCAAAGGGAGGCAAAGAGAGGCAAAGGGAGGCAAAGGGAGGCAAAGAGAGGCAAAGAGAGGCAAAGAGGAGCAAAGGGAGGCAAAGGGAGGCAAAGGGAGGCAAAGGGAGGCAAAGGGAGGCAAAGGGAGGCAAAGGGAGGCAAAGAGAGGCAAAGAGAGGCAAAGGGAGGCAAAGGGAGGCAAAGGGAGGCAAAGAGAAGCAAAGAGGAGCAAAGGGAGGCAAAGAGAGGCAAAGAGAAGCAAAGAGAGGCAAAGAGAGGCAAAGAGAGGCAAAGAGAAGCAAAGAGAGGCAAAGAGAGGCAAAGAGAAGCAAAGAGAGGCAAAGAGAGGCAAAGACAGGCAAACACAGGCAACGAGAGGCAAACACAGGCAACGAGAGGCAAACACAGGCAACGAGAGGCAAAGACAGGCAACGAGAGGCAAAGACAGGCAACGAGAGGCAAAGACAGGCAACGAGAGGCAAAGACAGGCAACGAGAGGCAAAGACAGGCAACGAGAGGCAAAGACAGGCAACGAGAGGCAAAGACAGGCAACGAGAGGCAACGAGAGGCAAACACAGGCAAAAAGAGGCAAACACAGGCAAAGAGAGGCAAACACAGGCAAAGAGAGGCAAACACAGGCAAAGAGAGGCAAACACAGGCAAAGAGGGCCAAACACAGGCAAAGAGAGGCAAACACAGGCAAAGAGAGGCAAACACAGGCAAAGGTAGGCAAAGAGAGGCAAAGGGAGGCAAAGAGAGGCAAAGGGAGGCAAAGAGAGGCAAAGGGAGGCAAAGAGAGGCAAAGGGAGGCAAAGGGAGGCAAAGGGAGGCAAAGGGAGGCAAAGGGAGGCAAAGGGAGGCAAAGGGAGGCAAAGGGAGGCAAAGAGAGGCAAAGAGAGGCAAAGAGAGGCAAACACAGGCAAAGAGAGGCAAAGAGAGGCAAACACAGGCAAAGAGAGGCAAACACAGGCAAAGAGAGGCAAACACAGGCAAAGAGAGGCAAACACAGGCAAACACAGGCAAAGAGAGGCAAAGAGAGGCAAAGAGAGGCAAAGAGAGGCAAAGAGAGGCAAAGAGAGGCAAAGAGAGGCAAAGAGAGGCTAAGAGAGGCAAAGGGAGGCAAACACAGGCAAAGAGAGGCAAAGAGAGGCAAAGAGAGGCAAAGAGAGGCAAAGAGAGGCAAAGAGAGGCAAAGAGAGGCAAAGAGAGGCAAAGAGAGGCAAAGAGAGGCAAAGAGAGGCAAAGAGAGGCAAAGAGAGGCAAAGAGAGGCAAAGAGAGGCAAAGAGAGGCAAAGAGAGGCAAAGAGAGGCAAAGAGAGGCAAAGAGAGGCAAAGAGAGGCAAAGAGAGGCAAAGAGAGGCAAAGAGAGGCAAAGAGAGGCAAAGAGAGGCAAAGAGAGGCAAAGAGAGGCAAAGAGAGGCAAAGAGGGCCAAACACAGGCAAAGGGAGGCAAAGGGAGGCAAAGGGAGGCAAAGGGAGGCAAAGGGAGGCAAAGGGAGGCAAAGGGAGGCAAAGGGAGGCAAAGGGAGGCAAAGGGAGGCAAAGGGAGGCAAAGGGAGGCAAAGGGAGGCAAAGGGAGGCAAAGGGAGGCAAAGGGAGGCAAAGGGAGGCAAAGGGAGGCAAAGGGAGGCAAAGGGAGGCAAAGAGAAGCAAAGAGGAGCAAAGGGAGGCAAAGGGAGGCAAAGGGAGGCAACGAGAGGCAAAGGGAGGCAAAGGGAGGCAACGAGAGGCAAAGGGAGGCAAAGAGAGGCAAAGGGAGGCAACGAGAGGCAAAGGGAGGCAACGAGAGGCAAAGGGAGGCAACGAGAGGCAAAGACAGGCAACGAGAGGCAAAGACAGGCAACGAGAGGCAAAGACAGGCAACGAGAGGCAAAGACAGGCAACGAGAGGCAAAGACAGGCAACGAGAGGCAAAGACAGGCAACGAGAGGCAAAGACAGGCAACGAGAGGCAAAGACAGGCAACGAGAGGCAAAGACAGGCAACGAGAGGCAAAGACAGGCAACGAGAGGCAAAGACAGGCAACGAGAGGCAACGAGAGGCAAAGACAGGCAACGAGAGGCAAACGCAGGAAAAGAGGGCCAAACGCAGGCAAAGAGGGCCAAAGGCAGGCAAAGAGGGCCAAAAGCAGGCAAAGGCAGGCAAAGGCAGGCAAAGGCTAGCAAAGGGAGGCAAAGGGAGGCAAAGGGAGGCAAAGGGAGGCAAAGGGGGGCAAAGGGAGGCAAAGGGGGGCAAAGGGGGGCAAAGGGGGGCAAAGGGAGGCAAAGGGAGGCAAAGGGAGGCAAAGGGAGGCAAAGGGAGGCAAAGGGAGGCAAAGGGAGGCAAAGGGAGGCAAAGGGAGGCAAAGGGAGGCAAAGGGAGGCAAAGGGAGGCAAAGGGAGGCAAAGGGAGGCAAAGGGAGGCAAAGGGAGGCAAAGAGAGGCAAAGAGAGGCAACGAGAGGCAAAGAGAGGCAAAGAGAGGCAAAGAGAGGCAAAGAGAGGCAAAGAGAGGCAAAGAGAGGCAAAGAGAGGCAAAGAGAGGCAAAGAGAGGCAAAGAGAGGCAAAGAGGGCCAAACACAGGCAAAGGGAGGCAAAGGGAGGCAAAGGGAGGCAAAGGGAGGCAAAGGGAGGCAAAGGGAGGCAAAGGGAGGCAAAGGGAGGCAAAGGGAGGCAAAGGGAGGCAAAGGGAGGCAAAGGGAGGCAAAGGGAGGCAAAGGGAGGCAAAGGGAGGCAAAGGGAGGCAAAGGGAGGCAAAGGGAGGCAAAGGGAGGCAAAGGGAGGCAAAGAGAAGCAAAGAGGAGCAAAGGGAGGCAAAGGGAGGCAAGGGAGGCAACGAGAGGCAAAGGGAGGCAAAGGGAGGCAACGAGAGGCAAAGGGAGGCAAAGAGAGGCAAAGGGAGGCAACGAGAGGCAAAGGGAGGCAACGAGAGGCAAAGGGAGGCAACGAGAGGCAAAGACAGGCAACGAGAGGCAAAGACAGGCAACGAGAGGCAAAGACAGGCAACGAGAGGCAAAGACAGGCAACGAGAGGCAAAGACCAGGCAACGAGAGGCAAAGACAGGCAACGAGAGGCAAAGACAGGCAACGAGAGGCAAAGACAGGCAACGAGAGGCAAAGACAGGCAACGAGAGGCAAAGACAGGCAACGAGAGGCAAAGACAGGCAACGAGAGGCAACGAGAGGCAAAGACAGGCAACGAGAGGCAAACGCAGGAAAAGAGGGCCAAACGCAGGCAAAGAGGGCCAAAGGCAGGCAAAGAGGGCCAAAAGCAGGCAAAGGCAGGCAAAGGCAGGCAAAGGCTAGCAAAGGGAGGCAAAGGGAGGCAAAGGGAGGCAAAGGGAGGCAAAGGGGGGCAAAGGGAGGCAAAGGGGGGCAAAGGGGGGCAAAGGGGGGCAAAGGGAGGCAAAGGGAGGCAAAGGGAGGCAAAGGGAGGCAAAGGGAGGCAAAGGGAGGCAAAGGGAGGCAAGGGAGGCAAAGGGAGGCAAAGGGAGGCAAAGGGAGGCAAAGGGAGGCAAAGGGAGGCAAAGGGAGGCAAAGGGAGGCAAAGGGAGGCAAAGGGAGGCAAAGGGAGGCAAAGGGAGGCAAAGGGAGGCAAAGGGAGGCAAAGAGGAGCAAAGGGAGGCAAAGAGAGGCAAAGAGAAGCAAAGAGAGGCAAAGGGAGGCAAAGGGAGGCAAAGGGAGGCAAAGAGAGGCAAAGGAAGCAAAGGGAGGCAAAGGGAGGCAAAGAGAGGCAAAGAGGAGCAAAGGGAGGCAAAGAGAGGCAAAGGGAGGCAAAGGGAGGCAAAGGGAGGCAAAGGGAGGCAAAAGGAGGCAAAGGGAGGCAAAGGGAGGCAAAGGGAGGCAAAGGGAGGCAAAGAGAAGCGAAGAGGAGGAAAGGGAGGCAAAGAGAGGCAAAGAGAAGCAAAGAGAGGCAAAGAGAGGCAAAGAGAGGCAAAGAGAAGCAAAGAGAGGCAAAGAGAGGCAAAGAGAAGCAAAGAGAGGCAAAGAGAGGCAAAGACAGGCAACGAGAGGCAAAGAGAGGCAAAGACAGGCAACGAGAGGCAAAGACAGGCAACGAGAGGCAAAGACAGGCAACGAGAGGCAAAGACAGGCAACGAGAGGCAAAGACAGGCAACGAGAGGCAAAGACAGGCAACGAGAGGCAACGAGAGGCAAACACAGGCAAAGAGAGGCAAACACAGGCAAAGAGAGGCAAACACAGGCAAAGAGAGGCAAACACAGGCAAAGAGAGGCAAACACAGGCAAAGAGAGGCAAACACAGGCAAAGAGAGGCAAACACTGGCAAAGAGAGGCAAACACAGGCAAAGGGAGGCAAAGAGAGGCAAAGGGAGGCAAAGAGAGGCAAAGGGAGGCAAAGAGAGGCAAAGGGAGGCAAAGAGAGGCAAAGGGAGGCAAAGAGAGGCAAAGGGAGGCAAAGGGAGGCAAAGGGAGGCAAAGGGAGGCAAAGGGAGGCAAAGGGAGGCAAAGGGAGGCAAAGGGAGGCAAAGGGAGGCAAAGGGAGGCAAAGGGAGGCAAAGGGAGGCAAAGAGAGGCAAAGAGAGGCAAACACCAGGCAAAGAGAGGCAAAGAGAGGCAAACACAGGCAAAGAGAGGCAAACACAGGCAAAGAGAGGCAAACACAGGCAAAGAGAGGCAAACACAGGCAAAGAGAGGCAAACACAGGCAAAGAGAGGCAAAGAGAGGCAAAGAGAGGCAAAGAGAGGCAAAGAGAGGCAAAGAGAGGCAAAGAGAGGCAAAGAGAGGCAAAGAGAGGCAAAGAGAGGCAAAGGGAGGCAAAGGGAGGCAAAGGGAGGCAAAGGGAGGCAAAGGGAGGGCAAAGAGAGGCAAGGGAGGCAAAGGGAGGCAAAGGGAGGCAAAGAGAAGCAAAGAGGAGCAAAGGGAGGCAAAGAGAGGCAAAGAGAAGCAAAGAGAGGCAAAGAGAGGCAAAGAGAGGCAAAGAGAAGCAAAGAGAGGCAAAGAGAGGCAAAGAGAAGCAAAGAGAGGCAAAGACAGGCAAAGACAGGCAAACACAGGCAACGAGAGGCAAACACAGGCAACGAGAGGCAAACACAGGCAACGAGAGGCAAAGACAGGCAACGAGAGGCAAAGACAGGCAACGAGAGGCAAAGACAGGCAACGAGAGGCAAAGACAGGCAACGAGAGGCAAAGACAGGCAACGAGAGGCAAAGACAGGCAACGAGAGGCAAAGACAGGCAACGAGAGGCAACGAGAGGCAAACACAGGCAAAGAGAGGCAAACACAGGCAAAGAGAGGCAAACAAAGGCAAAGAGAGGCAAACACAGGCAAAGAGAGGCAAACACAGGCAAAGAGAGGCAAACACAGGCAAAGAGAGGCAAACACAGGCAAAGGGAGGCAAACACAGGCAAAGGGAGGCAAAGAGAGGCAAAGGGAGGCAAAGAGAGGGAAAGGGAGGCAAAGAGAGGCAAAGGGAGGCAAAGAGAGGCAAAGGGAGGCAAAGAGAGGCAAAGGGAGGCAAAGGGAGGCAAAGGGAGGCAAAGGGAGGCAAAGGGAGGCAAAGGGAGGCAAAGGGAGGCAAAGGGAGGCAAAGGGAGGCAAAGGGAGGCAAAGGGAGGCAAAGGGAGGCAAAGGGAGGCAAAGAGAGGCAAAGAGAGGCAAACACAGGCAAAGAGAGGCAAAGAGAGGCAAACACAGGCAAAGAGAGGCAAACACAGGCAAAGAGAGGCAAACACAGGCAAAGAGAGGCAAAGAGAGGCAAACACAGGCAAAGAGAGGCAAACACAGGCAAAGAGAGGCAAAGAGAGGCAAAGAGAGGCAAAGAGAGGCAAAGAGAGGCAAAGAGAGCAAAGAGAGGCAAAGAGAGGCAAAGAGAGGCAAAGAGAGGCAAAGGGAGGCAAAGGGAGGCAAAGGGAGGCAAAGGGAGGCAAAGAGAGGCAAAGGGAGGCAAAGGGAGGCAAAGAGAGGCAAAGAGAGGCAAAGAGAGGCAAAGAGAGGCAAAGAGAGGCAAAGAGAGGCAAAGAGAGGCAAAGAGAGGCAAAGAGAGGCAAAGAGAGGCAAAGAGAGGCAAAGAGAGGCAAAGAGAGGCAAAGAGAGGCAAAGAGAGGCAAAGAGAGGCAAAGAGAGGCAAAGAGAGGCAAAGAGAGGCAAAGAGAGGCAAAGAGAGGCAAAGAGAGGCAAAGAGAGGCAAAGAGAGGCAAAGAGAGGCAAAGAGAGGCAAAGAGAGGCAAAGAGAGGCAAAGAGAGGCAAAGAGAGGCAAAGAGGGCCAAACACAGGCAAAGAGGGCCCAAACACAGGCAAAGAGGGCCAAACACAGGCAAAGAGGGCCAAACACAGGCAAAGAGAGGCAAAGGGAGGCAAAGGGAGGCAAAGGGAGGCAAAGGGAGGCAAAGGGAGGCAAAGGGAGGCAAAGGGAGGCAAAGGGAGGCAAAGGGAGGCAAAGGGAGGCAAAGGGAGGCAAAGGGAGGCAAAGGGAGGCAAAGGGAGGCAAAGGGAGGCAAAGGGAGGCAAAGGGAGGCAAAGAGAAGCAAAGAGGAGCAAAGGGAGGCAAAGAGAGGCAAAGGGAGGCAACGAGAGGCAAAGGGAGGCAACGAGAGGCAAAGGGAGGCAACGAGAGGCAAAGGGAGGCAACGAGAGGCAAAGGGAGGCAACGAGAGGCAAAGACAGGCAACGAGAGGCAAAGACAGGCAACGAGAGGCAAAGACAGGCAACGAGAGGCAAAGACAGGCAACGAGAGGCAAAGACAGGCAACGAGAGGCAAAGACAGGCAACGAGAGGCAACGAGAGGCAAAGACAGGCAACGAGAGGCAAACGCAGGAAAAGAGGGCCAAAGGCAGGCAAAGAGGGCCAAAGGCAGGCAAAGAGGGCCAAAGGCAGGCAAAGGCAGGCAAAGGCAGGCAAAGGCAGGCAAAGGGAGGCAAAGGGAGGCAAAGGGAGGCAAAGGGAGGCAAAGGGAGGCAAAGGGAGGCAAAGGGAGGCAAAGGGAGGCAAAGGGAGGCAAAGGGAGGCAAAGGGGAGCAAAGGGAGGCAAAGGGAGGCAAAGGGAGGCAAAGGGAGGCAAAGGGAGGCAAAGGGAGGCAAAGGGAGGCAAAGGGAGGCAAAGGGAGGCAAAGGGAGGCAAAGGGAGGCAAAGGGAGGCAAAGGGAGGCAAAGAGGAGTAAAGGGAGGCAAAGGGAGGCAAAGAGGAGCAAAGGGAGGCAAAGGGAGGCAAAGAGGAGCAAAGGGAGGCAAAGGGAGGCAAAGGGAGGCAAAGGGAGGCAAAGGGAGGCAAAGGGAGGCAAAGGGAGGCAAAGAGAGGCAAAGGGAGGCAAAGAGATGCAAAGAGGAGCAAAGGGAGGCAAAGGGAGGCAAAGGGAAGCAAAGAGGAGCAAAGGGAGGCAAAGAGAGGCAAAGGGAGGCAAAGGGAGGCAAAGAGAGGCAAAGAGAGGCAAAGAGAGGCAAAGAGAGGCAAAGAGAGGCAAAGAGAGGCAAAGAGAGGCAAAGAGAGGCAAAGAGAGGCAAAGAGAGGCAAAGAGAGGCAACGAGAGGCAAAGAGAGGCAACGAGAGGCAAAGAGAGGCAACGAGAGGCAAACACAGGCAACGAGAGGCAAACACAGGCAACGAGAGGCAAACACAGGCAACGAGAGGCAAAGACAGGCAACGAGAGGCAAAGAGAGGCAAAGAGAGGCAAAGAGAGGCAAAGAGGGCCAAACACAGGCAAAGAGAGGCAAAGGGAGGCAAAGAGAGGCAAAGGGAGGCAAAGGGAGGCAAAGGGAGGCAAAGGGAGGCAAAGGGAGGCAAAGGGAGGCAAAGGGAGGCAAAGGGAGGCAAAGGGAGGCAAACGGAGGCAAAGGGAGGCAAAGGGAGGCAAAGAGAAGCAAAGAGAAGCAAAGAGAAGCAAAGAGGAGCAAAGGGAGGCAAAGAGAGGCAAAGGGAGGCAAAGAGAGGCAAAGGGAGGCAAAGAGAGGCAAAGAGAGGCAACGAGAGGCAAAGAGAGGCAACGAGAGGCAAAGACAGGCAACGAGAGGCAAAGACAGGCAACGAGAGGCAAAGACAGGCAACGAGAGGCAAAGACAGGCAACGAGAGGCAAAGACAGGCAACGAGAGGCAAAGACAGGCAACGAGAGGCAAAGACAGGCAACGAGAGGCAAAGACAGGCAACGAGAGGCAAAGACAGGCAACGAGAGGCAAAGACAGGCAACGAGAGGCAACGAGAGGCAAAGACAGGCAACGAGAGGCAACGAGAGGCAAAGACAGGCAAAGAGGGCCAAAGGCAGGCAAAGAGGGCCAAAGGCAGGCAAAGAGGGCCAAAGGCAGGCAAAGGGAGGCAAAGGGAGGCAAAGGGAGGCAAAGGGAGGCAAAGGGAGGCAAAGGGAGGCAAAGGGAGGCAAAGGGAGGCAAAGGGAGGCAAAGGGAGGCAAAGGGATGCAAAGGGAGGCAAAGGGAGGCAAAGGGAGGCAAAGGGAGGCAAAGGGAGGCAAAGGGAGGCAAAAGGAGGCAAAGGGAGGCAAAGGGAGGCAAAGGGAGGCAAAGGGAGGCAAAGGGAGGCAAAGGGAGGCAAAGGGAGGCAAAGAGGAGCAAAGGGAGGCAAAGGGAGGCAAAGAGGAGCAAAGGTAGGCAAAGGGAGGCAAAGAGGAGCAAAGGGAGGCAAAGAGGAGCAAAGGGAGGCAAAGGGAGGCAAAGGGAGGCAAAGGGAGGCAAAGGGAGGCAAAGGGAGGCAACGGGAGGCAAAGGGAGGCAAAGGGAGGCAAAGGGAGGCAAAGGGAGGCAAAGAGAGGCAAAGAGGAGCAAAGGGAGGCAAAGGGAGGCAAAGAGGAGCAAAGGGAGGCAAAGGGAGGCAAAGGGAGGCAAAGGGAGGCAAAGGGAGGCAAAGGGAGGCAAAGGGAGGCAAAGGGAGGCAAAGAGAGGCAAAGAGGAGCAAAGGGAGGCAAAGAGAGGCAAAGGGAGGCAAAGGGAGGCAAAGAGAGGCAAAGAGAGGCAAAGAGAGGCAAAGAGAGGCAAAGGGAGGCAAAGAGAGGCAAAGAGAGGCAAAGAGAGGCAACGAGAGGCAAACACAGGCAACGAGAGGCAAACACAGGCAACGAGAGGCAAAGACAGGCAACGAGAGGCAAAGACAGGCAACGAGAGGCAAAGACAGGCAACGAGAGGCAAACACAGGCAACGAGAGGCAAAGACAGGCAACGAGAGACAAAGAGAGGCAACGAGAGGCAAAGAGAGGCAAAGAGAGGCAAAGGGAGGCAAAGAGAGGCAAAGAGAGGCAAAGAGAGGCAACGAGAGGCAAACACAGGCAACGAGAGGCAAAGACAGGCAACGAGAGGCAAAGACAGGCAACGAGAGGCAAAGACAGGCAACGAGAGGCAAAGAGAGGCAACGAGAGGCAAAGAGAGGCAACGAGAGGCAAAGAGAGGCAACGAGAGGCAAAGAGAGGCAAAGAGAGGCAACGAGAGGCAAAGAGAGGCAACGAGAGGCAAAGAGAGGCAACGGGAGGCAAAGGGAGGCAAAGGGAGGCAAAGGGAGGCAAAGGGAGGCAAAGGGAGGCAAAGAGAGGCAAAGAGGAGCAAAGGGAGGCAAAGAGAGGCAAAGGGAGGCAAAGAGAGGCAAAGGGAGGCAAAGAGAGGCAAAGGGAGGCAAAGAGAGGCAACGAGAGGCAACGAGAGGCAACGAGAGGCAAAGAGAGGCAAAGAGAGGCAAAGAGAGGCAACGAGAGGCAACGAGAGGCAACGAGAGGCAACGAGAGGCAACGAGAGGCAAAGAGAGGCAAAGAGAGGCAACGAGAGGCAAAGAGAGGCAACGAGAGGCAACGAGAGGCAACGAGAGGCAAAGAGAGGCAAGGAGAGGCAAAGAGAGGCAACGAGAGGCAAAGAGAGGCAACGAGAGGCAAAGAGAGGCAACGAGAGGCAAAGAGAGGCAACGAGAGGCAAAGAGAGGCAACGAGAGGCAAAGAGAGGCAACGAGAGGCAAAGGGAGGCAACGAGAGGCAAAGGGAGGCAAAGAGAGGCAAAGGGAGGCAACGAGAGGCAAAGACAGGCAACGAGAGGCAAAGAGAGGCAACGAGAGGCAAAGAGAGGCAACGAGAGGCAAAGACAGGCAACGAGAGGCAAAGAGAGGCAACGAGAGGCAAAGACAGGCAACGAGAGGCAAAGAGAGGCAACGAGAGGCAAAGGGAGGCAAAGAGAGGCAAAGGGAGGCAACGAGAGGCAAAGAGAGGCAACGAGAGGCAAAGAGAGGCAACGAGAGGCAAAGAGAGGCAACGAGAGGCAAAGACAGGCAACGAGAGGCAAAGAGAGGCAACGAGAGGCAAAGACAGGCAACGAGAGGCAAAGAGAGGCAACGAGAGGCAAAGACAGGCAACGAGAGGCAAAGACAGGCAACGAGAGGCAAAGACAGGCAACGAGAGGCAAAGACAGGCAACGAGAGGCAAAGACAGGCAACGAGAGGCAAAGAGAGGCAAAGAGAGGCAAAGAGAGGCAAAGAGAGGCAAAGGAGGCAAAGAGAGGCAAAGGGAGGCAAAGAGAGGCAAAGGGAGGCAAAGGGAGGCAAAGGGAGGCAAAGGGAGCAAGGGAGGCAAAGGGAGGCAAAGGGAGGCAAAGGGAGGCAAAGGGAGGCAACGGGAGGCAAAGGGAGGCAAAGGGAGGCCAAGACAGGCAACGAGAGGCCAAGAGAGGCAACGAGAGGCCAAGAGAGGCAACGGGAGGCAAAGACAGGCAAAGGGAGGCCAAGGGAGGCAACGGGAGGCAACGGGAGGCAACGGGAGGCAACGGGAGGCAACGGGAGGCAACGGGAGGCAACGGGAGGCAAAGGGAGGCAAAGGGAGGCAAAGGGAGGCCAAGGGAGGCAACGGGAGGAAACGGGAGGCAACGGGAGGCAACGGGAGGCAACGGGAGGAAACGGGAGGCAACGGGAGGCAACGGGAGGCAAAGGGAGGCAACGGGAGGCAACGGGAGGCAACGGGAGGCAACGGGAGGCAACGGGAGGCAAAGGGAGGCAAAGGGAGGCAAAGGGAGGCAACGGGAGGCAAAGGGAGGCAAAGGGAGGCAACGGGAGCCAACGGGAGGCAACGGGAGGCAACGGGAGGCAAAGGGAAGCAACGGGAGGCAAAGGGAGGCAACGTGAGGCAAAGGGAGGCAACGGGAGGCAACGGGAGGCAAAGGGAGGCAAAGGGAGGCAAAGGGAGGCAACGAGACGCAAAGAGAGGCAACGAGACGCAAAGAGAGGCAACGAGAGGCAAAGGGAGGCAACGAGAGGCAAAGGGAGGCAACGAGAGGCAAAGGGAGGCAACGAGAGGCAAAGGGAGGCAAAGAGAGGCAAAGACAGGCAACGAGAGGCAAAGACAGGCAACGAGAGGCAAAGGGAGGCAACGAGAGGCAAAGGGAGGCAAAGGGAGGCAAAGGGAGGCAAAGGGAGGCAAAGGGAGGCAAAGGGAGGCAAAGGGAGGCAAAGGGAGGCAAAGGGAGGCAAAGGAGGCAAACACAGGCAACGAGAGGCAAAGACAGGCAACGAGAGGCAAAGGGAGGCAAAGGGAGGCAAAGAGAAGCAAAGAGAGGCAAAGAGAGGCAAAGAGAGGCAAACACAGGCAACGAGAGGCAAAGACAGGCAACGAGAGGCAAAGGGAGGCAACGAGAGGCAAAGGGAGGCAAAGGGGAGCAAAGGGAGGCAAAGGGAGGCAAAGGGAGGCAAAGGGAGGCAAAGGGAGGCAAAGGGAGGCAAAGGGAGGCAAAGGGAGGCAAAGGGAGGCAAAGGGAGGCAAAGGGAGGCAAAGGGAGGCAAAGGGAGGCAAAGGGAGGCAAAGAGGAGCAAAGGGAGGCAAAGGGAGGCAAAGAGGAGCAAAGGGAGGCAAAGGGAGGCAAAGGGAGGCAAAGGGAGGCAAAGGGAGGCAAAGGGAGGCAAAGGGAGGCAAAGGGAGGCAAAGGGAGGCAAAGGGAGGCAAAGGGAGGCAAAGGGAGGCAAAGGGAGGCAAAGGGAGGCAAAGGGAGGCAAAGGGAGGCAAAGGGAGGCAAAGAGGAGCAAAGGGAGGCAAAGGGAGGCAAAGAGGAGCCAAGGGAGGCAAAGGGAGGCAAAGGGAGGCAAAGGGAGGCAAAGGGAGGCAAAGGGAGGCAAAGGGAGGCAAAGGGAGGCAAAGGGAGGCAAAGAGAAGCAAAGAGGAGCAAAGGGAGGCAAAGGGAGGCAAAGGGAGGCAAAGGGAGGCAAAGGGAGGCAAAGGGAGGCAAAGGGAGGCAATAGGAGGCAAAGAGAGGCAAAGAGAGGCAAAGAGAGGCAAAGAGAGGCAAAGAGAGGCAAAGAGAGGCAAAGAGAGGCAACGAGAGGTAAAGAGAGGCAACGAGAGGCAAACACAGGCAACGAGAGGCAAAGAGAGGCAACGAGAGGCAAAGGGAGGCAACGAGAGGCAAAGGGAGGCAACGAGAGGCAAAGGGAGGCAACGAGAGGCAAAGGGAGGCAACGGGAGGCAACGGGAGGCAACGGGAGGCAACGGGAGGCAAAGGGAGGCAAAGGGAGGCAAAGGGAGGCAAAGGGAGGCAAAGGGAGGCAAAGGGAGGCAAAGGGGGCAACGGGAGGCAAAGGGAGGCAAAGGGAGGCAAAGGGAGGCAACGGGAGGCAACGGGAGGCAACGGGAGGCAACGGGAGGCAACGGGAGGCAACGGGAGGCAAAGACAGGCAACGGGAGGCCAAGAGAGGCAACGGGAGGCCAAGACAGGCAACGGGAGGCAAAGGGAGGCAAAGGGAGGCAACGGGAGTCAACGGGAGGCAACGGGAGGCAAAGGGAGGCAAAGGGAGGCAAAGGGAGGCAAAGGGAGGCAAAGGGAGGCAAAGGGAGGCAAAGGGAGGCAAAGGGAGGCCAAGAGAGGCAACGGGAGGCCAAGAGAGGCAACGGGAGGGCCAAGAGAGGCAACGGGAGGCCAAGAGAGGCAACGGGACGCAAAGACAGGCAACGGGAGGCAACGGGAGGCAAAGACAGGCAACGGGAGGCAACGGGAGGCAACGGGAGGCAACGAGAGGCAACGACAGGCAAAGGGAGGGGCAACGAGGAGGCAAAGGGAGGCAAAGGGGCAAGGAGGCAAAGGGAGGCAAAGGGAGGCAAAGGGAGGCAAAGGGAGGCAAAGGGAGGCAAAGGGAGGCAAAGGGAGGCAAAGGGAGGCAAAGGGAGGCAAAGGGAGGCAAAGGGAGGCAAAGGGAGGCAAAGGGAGGCAAAGGGAGGCAAAGGGAGGCAAAGGGAGGCAAAGGGAGGCAAAGGGAGGCAAAGGGAGGCAAAGGGAGGCAAAGGGAGGCAAAGGGAGCAAAGGGGAGCAAAGGGAGGCAAAGGGAGGCAAAGAGGAGCAAAGGGAGGCAAAGGGAGGCAAAGAGGGGCAAAGGGAGGCAAAGGGAGGCAAAGGGAGGCAAAGGGAGGCAAAGGGAGGCAAAGGAGGCAAAGGGAGGCAAAGGGAGGCAAAGGGAGGCAAAGGGAGGCAAAGGGAGGCAAAGGGAGGCAAAGGGAGGCAAAGGGAGGCAAAGGGAGGCAAAGGGAGGCAAAGGGAGGCAAAGGGAGGCAAAGGGAGGCAAAGAGAAGCAAAGAGGAGCAAAGGGAGGCAAAGAGAGGCAAAGAGAGGCAAAGGGAGGCAAAGGGAGGCAAAGAGAGGCAAAGAGAGGCAAAGAGAGGCAAAGAGAGGCAAAGAGAGGCAAAGAGAGGCAAAGAGAGGCAAAGAGAGGCAAACACAGGCAAAGAGAGGCAAAGAGAGGCAAAGAGAGGCAAAGAGAGGCAAAGAGAGGCAAAGAGAGGCAAAGAGAGGCAAAGGGAGGCAAAGGGAGGCAAAGGGAGGCAACGAGAGGCAACGAGAGGCAACGAGAGGCAACGAGAGGCAACGAGAGGCAGCGAGAGGCAACGAGAGGCAAAGAGAGGCAAAGAGAGGCAAAGGGAGGCAAAGAGAGGCAAAGAGAGGCAAAGACAGGCAACGAGAGGCAAAGACAGGCAACGAGAGGCAAAGACAGGCAAAGACAGGCAACGAGAGGCAAAGACAGGCAACGAGAGGCAAAGAGAGGCAACGAGAGGCAACGAGAGGCAACGAGGGCCAAACACAGGCAACGAGAGGCAACGAGAGGCAACGGGAGGCAACGGGAGGCAAAGGGAGGCAAAGGGAGGCAACGGGAGGCAACGGGAGGCAACGGGACACAACGGGAGGCAAAGGGAGGCAAAGGGAGGCAAAGGGAGGCAAAGGGAGGCAAAGGGAGGCAAAGGGAGGCAAAGGGGAGCAAAGAGGAGCAAAGGGAGGCAAAGGGAGGCAAAGAGGAGCAAAGGGAGGCAAAGGGAGGCAAAGGGAGGCAAAGGGAGGCAAAGGGAGGCAAAGGGAGGCAAAGGGAGGCAAAGGGAGGCAAAGGGAGGCAAAGGGAGGCAAAGGGAGGCAAAGGGAGGCAAAGAGGAGCAAAGGGAGGCAAAGGGAGGCAAAGAGGAGCAAAGGGAGGCAAAGGGAGGCAAAGGGAGGCAAAGGGAGGCAAAGGGAGGCAAAGGGAGGCAAAGGGAGGCAAAGGGAGGCAAAGGGAGGCAAAGGGAGGCAAAGAGAGGCAAAGAGGAGCAAAGGGAGGCAAAGAGAGGCAAAGGGAGGCAAAGGGAGGCAAAGAGAGGCAAAGAGAGGCAAAGAGAGGCAAAGAGAGGCAAAGGGAGGCAAAGAGAGGCAAAGAGAGGCAAAGAGAGGCAACGAGAGGCAAACACAGGCAACGAGAGGCAAACACAGGCAACGAGAGGCAAAGACAGGCAACGAGAGGCAAAGACAGGCAACGAGAGGCAAAGACAGGCAACGAGAGGCAAACACAGGCAACGAGAGGCAAAGACAGGCAACGAGAGGCAAAGACAGGCAACGAGAGGCAAAGAGAGGCAAAGAGAGGCAAAGGGAGGCAAAGAGAGGCAAAGAGAGGCAAAGAGAGGCAACGAGAGGCAAACACAGGCAACGAGAGGCAAACACAGGCAACGAGAGGCAAAGACAGGCAACGAGAGGCAAAGAGAGGCAACGAGAGGCAAAGAGAGGCAACGAGAGGCAAAGAGAGGCAACGAGAGGCAAAGAGAGGCAACGAGAGGCAAAGAGAGGCAAAGAGAGGCAACGAGAGGCAAAGAGAGGCAACGAGAGGCAAAGGGAGGCAACGGGAGGCAAAGGGAGGCAAAGGGAGGCAAAGGGAGGCAAAGAGAGGCAAAGAGAGGCAAAGAGAGGCAAAGAGGAGCAAAGGGAGGCAAAGAGAGGCAAAGGGAGGCAAAGAGAGGCAAAGGGAGGCAAAGAGAGGCAAAGGGAGGCAAAGAGAGGCAACGAGAGGCAACGAGAGGCAAAGAGAGGCAAAGAGAGGCAAAGAGAGGCAAAGAGAGGCAACGAGAGGCAACGAGAGGCAACGAGAGGCAACGAGAGGCAACGAGAGGCAAAGAGAGGCAACGAGAGGCAAAGAGAGGCAACGAGAGGCAAAGAGAGGCAACGAGAGGCAAAGAGAGGCAAGGAGAGGCAAAGAGAGGCAACGAGAGGCAAAGAGAGGCAACGAGAGGCAAAGAGAGGCAACGAGAGGCAAAGAGAGGCAACGAGAGGCAAAGAGAGGCAACGAGAGGCAAAGAGAGGCAACGAGAGGCAAAGAGAGGCAACGAGAGGCAAAGGGAGGCAACGAGAGGCAAAGGGAGGCAAAGAGAGGCAAAGGGAGGCAACGAGAGGCAAAGACAGGCAACGAGAGGCAAAGAGAGGCAACGAGAGGCAAAGAGAGGCAACGAGAGGCAAAGACAGGCAACGAGAGGCAAAGAGAGGCAACGAGAGGCAAAGACAGGCAACGAGAGGCAAAGAGAGGCAACGAGAGGCAAAGGGAGGCAAAGAGAGGCAAAGGGAGGCAACGAGAGGCAAAGAGAGGCAACGAGAGGCAAAGAGAGGCAACGAGAGGCAAAGAGAGGCAACGAGAGGCAAAGAGAGGCAACGAGAGGCAAAGAGAGGCAACGAGAGGCAAAGACAGGCAACGAGAGGCAAAGAGAGGCAACGAGAGGCAAAGAGAGGCAACGAGAGGCAAAGACAGGCAACGAGAGGCAAAGACAGGCAACGAGAGGCAAAGACAGGCAACGAGAGGCAAAGACAGGCAACGAGAGGCAAAGACAGGCAACGAGAGGCAAAGAGAGGCAAAGAGAGGCAAAGAGAGGCAAAGAGAGGCAAAGAGAGGCAAAGGGAGGCAAAGAGAGGCAAAGGGAGGCAAAGGGAGGCAAAGAGAGGCAAAGGGAGGCAAAGAGAGGCAAAGGGAGGCAAAGGGAGGCAAAGGGAGGCAAAGGGAGGCAAAGGGAGGCAAAGGGAGGCAAAGGGAGGCAAAGGGAGGCAACGGGAGGCAAAGGGAGGCAAAGGGAGGCAAAGACAGGCAACGAGAGGCCAAGAGAGGCAACGAGAGGCCAAGAGAGGCAACGGGAGGCAAAGACAGGCAAAGGGAGGCCAAGGGAGGCAACGGGAGGCAACGGGAGGCAACGGGAGGCAACGGGAGGCAACGGGAGGCAAAGGGAGGCAACGGGAGGCAAAGGGAGGCAAAGGGAGGCAAAGGGAGGCAAAGGGAGGCAAAGGGAGGCCAAGGGAGGCCAAGGGAGGCAACGGGAGGAAACGGGAGGCAACGGGAGGCAACGGGAGGCAACGGGAGGAAACGGGAGGCAACGGGAGGCAAAGGGAGGCAACGGGAGGCAAAGGGAGGCAACGGGAGGCAACGGGAGGCAACGGGAGGCAACGGGAGGCAACGGGAGGCAAAGGGAGGCAACGGGAGGCAAAGGGAGGCAACGGGAGGCAAAGGGAGGCAAAGGGAGGCAACGGGAGGCAACGGGAGGCAACGGGAGGCAAAGGGAGGCAAAGGGAGGCAACGGGAGGCAAAGGGAGGCAACGTGAGGCAAAGGGAGGCAACGGGAGGCAACGGGAGGCAACGGGAGGCAAAGGGAGGCAAAGGGAGGCAAAGGGAGGCAACGAGACGCAAAGAGAGGCAACGAGACGCAAAGAGAGGCAACGAGAGGCAAAGGGAGGCAACGAGAGGCAAAGGGAGGCAACGAGAGGCAAAGGGAGGCAACGAGAGGCAAAGGGAGGCAAAGAGAGGCAAAGACAGGCAACGAGAGGCAAAGACAGGCAACGAGAGGCAAAGGGAGGCAACGGGAGGCAAAGGGAGGCAAAGGGAGGCAAAGGGAGGCAACGAGAGGCAAAGACAGGCAACGAGAGGCAAAGACAGGCAACGAGAGGCAAAGGGAGGCAACGAGAGGCAAAGGGAGGCAACGGGAGTCAAAGGGAGGCAACGGGAGTCAAAGGGAGGCAAAGGGAGGAAAAGGGAGGCAAAGGGAGGCAAAGGGAGGCAAAGGGAGGCAAAGGGAGGCAAAGGGAGGCAAAGGGAGGCAAAGGGAGGCAAAGGGAGGCAAAGGGAGGCAAAGGGAGGCAAAGGGAGGCAAAGGGAGGCAAAGGGAGGCAAAGAGAAGCAAAGAGAGGCAAAGAGAGGCAAAGAGAGGCAAACACAGGCAACGAGAGGCAAAGACAGGCAACGAGAGGCAAAGGGAGGCAACGAGAGGCAAAGGGAGGCAAAGGGGAGCAAAGGGAGGCAAAGGGAGGCAAAGGGAGGCAAAGGGAGGCAAAGGGAGGCAAAGGGAGGCAAAGGGAGGCAAAGGGAGGCAAAGGGAGGCAAAGGGAGGCAAAGGGAGGCAAAGGGAGGCAAAGGGAGGCAAAGGGAGGCAAAGGGAGGCAAAGGGAGGCAAAGGGAGGCAAAGGGAGGCAAAGGGAGGCAAAGGGAGGCAAAGGGAGGCAAAGGGAGGCAAAGAGGAGCAAAGGGAGGCAAAGGGAGGCAAAGAGGAGCCAAGGGAGGCAAAGGGAGGCAAAGGGAGGCAAAGGGAGGCAAAGGGAGGCAAAGGGAGGCAAAGGGAGGCAAAGGGAGGCAAAGAGAAGCAAAGAGGAGCAAAGGGAGGCAAAGGGAGGCAAAGGGAGGCAAAGGGAGGCAAAGGGAGGCAAAGGGAGGCAAAGGGAGGCAAAGGGAGGCAAAGGGAGGCAAAGGGAGGCAAAGAGAGGCAAAGAGAGGCAAAGAGAGGCAAAGAGAGGCAAAGAGAGGCAAAGAGAGGCAAAGAGAGGCAAAGAGAGGCAAACACAGGCAACGAGAGGCAAAGAGAGGCAACGAGAGGCAAAGGGAGGCAACGAGAGGCAAAGGGAGGCAACGAGAGGCAAAGGGAGGCAACGAGAGGCAAAGGGAGGCAACGGGAGGCAACGGGAGGCAACGGGAGGCAACGGGAGGCAAAGGGAGGCAAAGGGAGGCAAAGGGAGGCAAAGGGAGGCAAAGGGAGGCAAAGGGAGGCAAAGGGAGGCAAAGGGAGGCAAAGGGAGGCAAAGGGAGGCAAAGGGAGGCAACGGGAGGCAAAGGGAGGCAAAGGGAGGCAACGGGAGGCAAAGACAGGCAACGGGAGGCAACGGGAGGCAACGGGAGGCAACGGGAGGCAAAGACAGGCAACGGGAGGCCAGGAGAGGCAACGGGAGGCCAAGACAGGCAACGGGAGGCAAAGGGAGGCAAAGGGAGGCAAAGGGAGGCAACGGGAGGCAACGGGAGGCAACGGGAGGCAAAGGGAGGCAAAGGGAGGCAAAGGGAGGCAAAGGGAGGCAAAGGGAGGCAAAGGGAGGCCAAGAGAGGCAACGGGAGGCCAAGAGAGGCAACGGGAGGCCAAGAGAGGCAACGGGAGGCCAAGAGAGGCAACGGGACGCAAAGACAGGCAACGGGAGGCAACGGGAGGCAAAGACAGGCAACGGGAGGCAACGGGAGGCAACGGGAGGCAACGAGAGGCAACGACAGGCAAAGGGAGGCAACGAGGGGCAAAGGGAGGCAAAGGGAGGCAAAGGGAGGCAAAGGGAGGCAAAGGGAGGCAAAGGGAGGCAAAGGGAGGCAAAGGGAGGCAAAGGGAGGCAAAGGGAGGCAAAGGGAGGCAAAGGGAGGCAAAGGGAGGCAAAGGGAGGCAAAGGGAGGCAAAGGGAGGCAAAGGGAGGCAAAGGGAGGCAAAGGGAGGCAAAGGGGAGCAAAGGGGAGCAAAGGGAGGCAAAGGGAGGCAAAGGGAGGCAAAGAGGAGCAAAGGGAGGCAAAGGGAGGCAAAGAGGAGCAAAGGGAGGCAAAGGGAGGCAAAGGGAGGCAAAGGGAGGCAAAGAGAGGCAAAGGGAGGCAAAGGGAGGCAAAGGGAGGCAAAGGGAGGCAAAGGGAGGCAAAGGGAGGCAAAGGGAGGCAAAGGGAGGCAAAGGGAGGCAAAGGGAGGCAAAGGGAGGCAAAGGGAGGCAAAGGGAGGCAAAGAGAAGCAAAGAGGAGCAAAGGGAGGCAAAGAGAGGCAAAGAGAGGCAAAGGGAGGCAAAGGGAGGCAAAGAGAGGCAAAGAGAGGCAAAGAGAGGCAAAGAGAGGCAAAGAGAGGCAAAGAGAGGCAAAGAGAGGCAAAGAGAGGCAAAGAGAGGCAAAGAGAGGCAAAGAGAGGCAAAGAGAGGCAAAGAGAGGCAAAGAGAGGCAAAGAGAGGCAAAGAGAGGCAAAGGGAGGCAAAGGGAGGCAAAGGGAGGCAACGAGAGGCAACGAGAGGCAACGAGAGGCAACGAGAGGCAACGAGAGGCAACGAGAGGCAACGAGAGGCAACGAGAGGCAACGAGAGGCAAAGGGAGGCAAAGAGAGGCAAAGGGAGGCAAAGGGAGGCAAAGAGAGGCAAAGAGAGGCAAAGACAGGCAACGAGAGGCAAAGACAGGCAACGAGAGGCAAAGACAGGCAAAGACAGGCAACGAGAGGCAAAGACAGGCAACGAGAGGCAAAGAGAGGCAACGAGAGGCAACGAGAGGCAACGAGGGCCAAACACAGGCAACGAGAGGCAACGAGAGGCAACGGGAGGCAACGGGAGGCAAAGGGAGGCAAAGGGAGGCAACGGGAGGCAACGGGACGCAACGGGACGCAACGGGAGGCAAAGGGAGGCAAAGGGAGGCAAAGGGAGGCAAAGGGAGGCAAAGGGAGGCAAAGGGAGGCAAAGGGGAGCAAAGAGGAGCAAAGGGAGGCAAAGGGAGTCAAAGAGGAGCAAAGGGAGGCAAAGGGAGGCAAAGGGAGGCAAAGGGAGGCAAAGGGAGGCAAAGGGAGGCAAAGGGAGGCAAAGGGAGGCAAAGGGAGGCAAAGGGAGGCAAAGGGAGGCAAAGGGAAGCAAAGAGGAGCAAAGGGAGGCAAAGAGAGGCAAAGGGAGGCAAAGGGAGGCAAAGAGAGGCAAAGAGAGGCAAAGAGAGGCAAAGAGAGGCAAAGAGAGGCAAAGAGAGGCAAAGAGAGGCAAAGAGAGGCAAAGAGAGGCAAAGAGAGGCAAAGAGAGGCAAAGAGAGGCAAAGAGAGGCAAAGAGAGGCAACGAGAGGCAAAGAGAGGCAACGAGAGGCAAAGAGAGGCAAAGAGAGGCAACGAGAGGCAAACACAGGCAACGAGAGGCAAACACAGGCAACGAGAGGCAAACACAGGCAACGAGAGGCAAACACAGGCAACGAGAGGCAAAGAGAGGCAAAGAGAGGCAAAGAGAGGCAAAGAGGGCCAAACACAGGCAAAGAGAGGCAAAGGGAGGCAAAGAGAGGCCAAGGGAGGCCAAGGGAGGCCAAGGGAGGCCAAGGGAGGCAAAGGGAGGCAAAGGGAGGCAAAGGGAGGCAAAGGGAGGCAAAGGGAGGCAAAGGGAGGCAAAGGGAGGCAAAGGGAGGCAAAGGGAGGCAAAGGGAGGCAAAGGGAGGCAAAGAGAAGCAAAGAGAAGCAAAGAGAAGCAAAGAGAAGCAAAGAGGAGCAAAGGGAGGCAAAGAGAGGCAAAGGGAGGCAAAGAGAGGCAAAGTGAGGCAACGAGAGGCAAAGAGAGGCAACGAGAGGCAAAGACAGGCAACGAGAGGCAAAGACAGGCAACGAGAGGCAAAGACAGGCAACGAGAGGCAAAGACAGGCAACGAGAGGCAAAGACAGGCAACGAGAGGCAAAGACAGGCAACGAGAGGCAAAGACAGGCAACGAGAGGCAAAGACAGGCAACGAGAGGCAAAGACAGGCAACGAGAGGCAAAGACAGGCAACGAGAGGGCAACGAGAGGCAAAGACAGGCAACGAGAGGCAACGAGAGGCAAAGACAGGCAAAGAGGGCCAAACGCAGGCAAAGAGGGCCAAAGGCAGGCAAAGAGGGCCAAAGGCAGGCAAAGGCAGGCAAAGGGAGGCAAAGGGAGGCAAAGGGAGGCAAAGGGAGGCAAAGGGAGGCAAAGGGAGGCAAAGGGAGGCAAAGGGAGGCAAAGGGAGGCAAAGGGAGGCAAAGGGAGGCAAAGGGAGGCAAAGGGAGGCAAAGGGAGGCAAAGGGAGGCAAAGGGAGGCAAAGGGAGGCAAAGGGAGGCAAAGGGAGGCAGAGGGAGGCAAAGGGAGGCAAAGGGAGGCAAAGGGAGGCAAAGGGAGGCAAAGGGAGGCAAAGGGAGGCAAAGGGGAGCAAAGGGAGGCAAAGGGAGGCAAAGGGAGGCAAAGGGAGGCAAAGGGAGGCAAAGGGAGGCAAAGGGAGGCAAAGGGAGGCAGAGGGAGGCAAAGGGATGCAAAGGGAGGCAAAGGGAGGCAAAGGGAGGCAAAGGGAGGCAAAGGGAGGCAAAGGGAGGCAAAGGGAGGCAAAGGGGAGCAAAGGGAGGCAAAGGGAGGCAAAGGGAGGCAAAGGGAGGCAAAGGGAGGCAAAGGGAGGCAAAGGGAGGCAAAGGGAGGCAAAGGGAGGCAAAGGGAGGCAAAGGGAGGCAAAGGGAGGCAAAGGGAGGCAAAGGGAGGCAAAGGGAGGCAAAGAGGAGCAAAGGGAGGCAAAGGGAGGCAAAGAGGAGCAAAGGGAGGCAAAGGGAGGCAAAGAGGAGCAAAGGGAGGCAAAGAGGAGCAAAGGGAGGCAAAGGGAGGCAAAGGGAGGCAAAGGGAGGCAAAGGGAGGCAAAGGGAGGCAAAGGGAGGCAAAGGGAGGCAAAGGGAGGCAAAGAGAGGCAAAGAGGAGCAAAGGGAGGCAAAGGGAGGCAAAGAGGAGCAAAGGGAGGCAAAGGGAGGCAAAGGGAGGCAAAGGGAGGCAAAGGGAGGCAAAGGGAGGCAAAGGGAGGCAAAGGGAGGCAAAGGGAGGCAAAGGGAGGCAAAGGGAGGCAAAGGGAGGCAAAGGGAGGCAAAGGGAGGCAAAGGGAGGCAAAGGGAGGCAAAGAGAGGCAAAGAGAGGCAAAGAGGAGCAAAGGGAGGCAAAGAGAGGCAAAGGGAGGCAAAGGGAGGCAAAGAGAGGCAAAGAGAGGCAAAGAGAGGCAAAGAGAGGCAAAGGGAGGCAAAGAGAGGCAAAGAGAGGCAAAGAGAGGCAACGAGAGGCAAACACAGGCAACGAGAGGCAAACACAGGCAACGAGAGGCAAAGACAGGCAACGAGAGGCAAAGACAGGCAACGAGAGGCAAACACAGGCAACGAGAGGCAAAGAGAGGCAACGAGAGGCAAAGAGAGGCAAAGAGAGGCAACGAGAGGCAAAGAGAGGCAACGAGAGGCAAAGAGAGGCAACGGGAGGCAAAGGGAGGCAAAGGGAGGCAAAGGGAGGCAAAGAGAGGCAAAGAGAGGCAAAGAGAGGCAAAGAGGAGCAAAGGGAGGCAAAGAGAGGCAAAGGGAGGCAAAGAGAGGCAAAGGGAGGCAAAGAGAGGCAAAGGGAGGCAAAGAGAGGCAACGAGAGGCAACGAGAGGCAAAGAGAGGCAAAGAGAGGCAAAGAGAGGCAAAGAGAGGCAACGAGAGGCAACGAGAGGCAACGAGAGGCAACGAGAGGCAACGAGAGGCAAAGAGAGGCAACGAGAGGCAAAGAGAGGCAACGAGAGGCAAAGAGAGGCAAGGAGAGGCAAAGAGAGGCAAGGAGAGGCAAAGAGAGGCAACGAGAGGCAAAGAGAGGCAACGAGAGGCAAAGAGAGGCAACGAGAGGCAAAGAGAGGCAACGAGAGGCAAAGGGAGGCAACGAGAGGCAAAGGGAGGCAACGAGAGGCAAAGGGAGGCAACGAGAGGCAAAGGGAGGCAAAGAGAGGCAAAGGGAGGCAACGAGAGGCAAAGACAGGCAACGAGAGGCAAAGAGAGGCAACGAGAGGCAAAGAGAGGCAACGAGAGGCAAAGACAGGCAACGAGAGGCAAAGAGAGGCAACGAGAGGCAAAGACAGGCAACGAGAGGCAAAGAGAGGCAACGAGAGGCAAAGGGAGGCAAAGAGAGGCAAAGGGAGGCAACGAGAGGCAAAGACAGGCAACGAGAGGCAAAGACAGGCAACGAGAGGCAAAGAGAGGCAACGAGAGGCAAAGACAGGCAACGAGAGGCAAAGAGAGGCAACGAGAGGCAAAGACAGGCAACGAGAGGCAAAGAGAGGCAACGAGAGGCAAAGAGAGGCAACGAGAGGCAAAGAGAGGCAACGAGAGGCAAAGAGAGGCAACGAGAGGCAAAGACAGGCAACGAGAGGCAAAGACAGGCAACGAGAGGCAAAGACAGGCAACGAGAGGCAAAGAGAGGCAAAGAGAGGCAAAGGGAGGCAAAGGGAGGCAAAGGGAGGCAAAGGGAGGCAAAGGGAGGCAAAGGGAGGCAAAGGGAGGCAAAGGGAGGCAAAGGGAGGCAAAGGGAGGCAAAGGGAGGCAAAGGGAGGCAAAGGGAGGCAAAGGGAGGCAAAGGGAGGCAACGGGAGGCAAAGGGAGGCAAAGGGAGGCAACGGGAGACAAAGGAAGGCAAAGGGAGGCCAAGGGAGGCAACGGGAGGAAACGGGAGGCAACGGGAGGCAACGGGAGGAAACGGGAGGCAACGGGAGGAAACGGGAGGCAACGGGAGGCAACGGGAGGCAACGGGAGGCAACGGGAGGCAAAGGGAGGCAACGGGAGGCAACGGGAGGCAACGGGAGGCAACGGGAGGCAACGGGAGGCAACGGGAGGCAAAGGGAGGCAAAGGGAGGCAAAGGGAGGCAACGGGAGGCAACGGGAGGCAAAGGGAGGCAACGGGAGGCAACGGGAGGCAAAGGGAGGCAACGTGAGGCAAAGGGAGGCAACGGGAGGCAACGGGAGGCAACGGGAGGAAAAGGGAGGCAAAGGGAGGCAAAGGGAGGCAAAGGGAGGCAACGAGACGCAAAGAGAGGCAACGAGACGCAAAGAGAGGCAACGAGACGCAAAGGGAGGCAACGAGAGGCAAAGGGAGGCAACGAGAAGCAAAGGGAGGCAACGAGAGGCAAAGGGAGGCAAGGAGAGGCAAAGACAGGCAACGAGAGGCAAAGACAGGCAACGAGAGGCAAAGGGAGGCAACGAGAGGCAAAGGGAGGCAAAGGGAGGCAAAGGGAGGCAAAGGGAGGCAAAGGGAGGCAACGAGAGGCAAAGGGAGGCAACGAGAGGCAAAGGGAGGCAACGAGAGGCAAAGACAGGCAACGAGAGGCAAAGGGAGGCAACGAGAGGCAAAGGGAGGCAAAGGGAGGCAACGGGAGTCAAAGGGAGTCAAAGAGAGGCAAAGGGAGGCAAAGGGAGGCAAAGGGAGGCAAAGGGAGGCAAAGGGAGGCAAAGGGAGGCAAAGGGAGGCAAAGGGAGGCAAAGGGAGGCAAAGGGAGGCAAAGGGAGGCAAAGGGAGGCAAAGGGAGGCAAAGAGAGGCAAAGAGAGGCAAAGAGAGGCAAAGAGAGGCAAACACAGGCAACGAGAGGCAAAGACAGGCAACGAGAGGCAAAGGGAGGCAACGAGAGGCAAAGGGAGGCAAAGGGGAGCAAAGGGAGGCAAAGGGAGGCAAAGGGAGGCAAAGGGAGGCAAAGGGAGGCAAAGGGAGGCAAAGGGAGGCAAAGGGAGGCAAAGGGAGGCAAAGGGAGGCAAAGGGAGGCAAAGGGAGGCAAAGGGAGGCAAAGAGGAGCAAAGGGAGGCAAAGGGAGGCAAAGAGGAGCAAAGGGAGGCAAAGGGAGGCAAAGGGAGGCAAAGGGAGGCAAAGGGAGGCAAAGGGAGGCAAAGGGAGGCAAAGGGAGGCAAAGGGAGGCAAAGGGAGGCAAAGGGAGGCAAAGGGAGGCAAAGGGAGGCAAAGGGAGGCAAAGGGAGGCAAAGGGAGGCAAAGGGAGGCAAAGGGAGGCAAAGGGAGGCAAAGGGAGGCAAAGGGAGGCAAAGGGAGGCAAAGGGAGGCAAAGGGAGGCAAAGGGAGGCAAAGGGAGGCAAAGGGAGGCAAAGGGAGGCAAAGGGAGGCAAAGGGAGGCAAAGGGAGGCAAAGGGAGGCAAAGGGAGGCAAAGAGGAGCAAAGGGAGGCAAAGGGAGGCAAAGAGGAGCCAAGGGAGGCAAAGGGAGGCAAAGGGAGGCAAAGGGAGGCAAAGGGAGGCAAAGGGAGGCAAAGGGAGGCAAAGGGAGGCAAAGGGAGGCAAAGAGAAGCAAAGAGGAGCAAAGGGAGGCAAAGGGAGGCAAAGGGAGGCAAAGGGAGGCAAAGGGAGGCAAAGGGAGGCAAAGGGAGGCAATAGGAGGCAAAGAGAGGCAAAGAGAGGCAAAGAGAGGCAAAGAGAGGCAAAGAGAGGCAAAGAGAGGCAACGAGAGGCAAAGAGAGGCAACGAGAGGCAACGAGAGGCAAAGAGAGGCAAACACAGGCAACGAGAGGCAAAGGGAGGCAACGAGAGGCAAAGGGAGGCAACGAGAGGCAAAGGGAGGCAACGAGAGGCAAAGGG
This sequence comes from Rallus limicola, assembly GCA_022605955.1. Taxonomy (NCBI): domain Eukaryota; kingdom Metazoa; phylum Chordata; class Aves; order Gruiformes; family Rallidae; genus Rallus; species Rallus limicola. The sequence goes on along the minus strand of JAKCOZ010000576.1, from coordinate 96,280 downwards.
AGGCAACGGGAGGGCAACGGGAGGCAACGGGAGGCAAAGGGAGGCAAAGGGAGGCAAAGGGAGGCAAAGGGAGGCAAAGGGAGGCAAAGGGAGGCAAAGGGAGGCAAAGGGAGGCAAAGGGAGGCAACGGGAGGCAAAGGGAGGCAAAGGGAGGCAAAGGGAGGCAACGGGAGGCAACGGGAGGCAACGGGAGGCAACGGGAGGCAAAGACAGGCAACGGGAGGCCAAGAGAGGCAAAGGGAGGCCAAGACAGGCAACGGGAGGCAACGGGAGGCAACGGGAGGCAACGGGAGGCAAAGGGAGGCAAAGGGAGGCAAAGGGAGGCAAAGGGAGGCAAAGGGAGGCAAAGGGAGGCAAAGGGAGGCAAAGGGAGGCAACGGGAGGCAAAGGGAGGCAAAGGGAGGCAAAGGGAGGCCAAGAGAGGCAACGGGAGGCCAAGAGAGGCAACGGGACGCAAAGACAGGCAACGGGAGGCAACGGGAGGCAAAGACAGGCAACGGGAGGCAACGGGAGGCAACGGGAGGCAACGAGAGGCAACGACAGGCAAAGGGAGGCAACGAGGAGCAAAGGGAGGCAAAGGGAGGCAAAGGGAGGCAAAGGGAGGCAAAGGGAGGCAAAGGGAGGCAAAGGGAGGCAAAGGGAGGCAAAGGGAGGCAAAGGGAGGCAAAGGGAGGCAAAGGGAGGCAAAGGGAGGCAAAGGGAGGCAAAGGGAGGCAAAGGGAGGCAAAGGGAGGCAAAGGGAGGCAAAGGGAGGCAAAGGGAGGCAAAGGGAGGCAAAGGGAGGCAAAGGGAGGCAAAGGGAGGCAAAGGGAGGCAAAGGGAGGCAAAGGGAGGCAAAGGGGAGCAAAGGGAGGCAAAGGGAGGCAAAGGGAGGCAAAGGGAGGCAAAGAGGAGCAAAGGGAGGCAAAGGGAGGCAAAGAGGAGCAAAGGGAGGCAAAGGGAGGCAAAGGGAGGCAAAGGGAGGCAAAGGGAGGCAAAGGGAGGCAAAGGGAGGCAAAGGGAGTCAAAGGGAGGCAAAGGGAGGCAAAGGGAGGCAAAGGGAGGCAAAGGGAGGCAAAGGGAGGCAAAGAGAAGCAAAGAGAAGCAAAGAGGAGCAAAGGGAGGCAAAGAGAGGCAAAGAGAGGCAAAGGGAGGCAAAGGGAGGCAAAGAGAGGCAAAGAGAGGCAAAGAGAGGCAAAGAGAGGCAAAGAGAGGCAAAGAGAGGCAAAGAGAGGCAAAGAGAGGCAAAGAGAGGCAAAGAGAGGCAAAGAGAGGCAAAGAGAGGCAAAGAGAGGCAAAGAGAGGCAAAGGGAGGCAAAGAGAGGCAAAGGGAGGCAAAGGGAGGCAAAGGGAGGCAAAGGGAGGCAACGAGAGGCAACGAGAGGCAACGAGAGGCAACGAGAGGCAACGAGAGGCAACGAGAGGCAACGAGAGGCAACGAGAGGCAACGAGAGGCAAAGAGAGGCAAAGGGAGGCAAAGAGAGGCAAAGAGGAGCAAAGGGAGGCAAAGAGAGGCAAAGACAGGCAACGAGAGGCAAAGACAGGCAAAGACAGGCAACGAGAGGCAAAGACAGGCAACGAGAGGCAAAGAGAGGCAACGAGAGGCAACGAGAGGCAACGAGGGCCAAACACAGGCAACGAGAGGCAACGAGAGGCAACGGGAGGCAACGGGAGGCAAAGGGAGGCAAAGGGAGGCAACGGGAGGCAACGGGAGGCAACGGGAGGCAACGGGAGGCAACGGGAGGCAAAGGGAGGCAAAGGGAGGCAAAGGGAGGCAAAGGGAGGCAAAGGGAGGCAAAGGGGAGCAAAGAGGAGCAAAGGGAGGCAAAGGGAGGCAAAGAGGAGCAAAGGGAGGCAAAGGGAGGCAAAGGGAGGCAAAGGGAGGCAACGAGAGGCAAAGGGAGGCAACGAGAGGCAAAGGGAGGCAACGGGAGGCAAAGGGAGGCAAAGGGAGGCAACGGGAGGCAACGGGAGGCAACGGGAGGCAAAGGGAGGCAAAGGGAGGCAAAGGGAGGCAAAGGGAGGCAAAGGGAGGCAAAGGGAGGCAAAGGGAGGCAAAGGGAGGCAAAGGGAGGCAAAGGGAGGCAAAGGGAGGCAAAGGGAGGCAAAGAGGAGCAAAGGGAGGCAAAGGGAGGCAAAGATGAGCAAAGGGAGGCAAAGGGAGGCAAAGGGAGGCAAAGGGAGGCAAAGGGAGGCAAAGGGAGGCAAAGGGAGGCAAAGGGAGGCAAAGGGAGGCAAAGGGAGGCAAAGGGAGGCAAAGGGAGGCAAAGGGAGGCAAAGGGAGGCAAAGGGAGGCAAAGGGAGGCAAAGGGAAGCAAAGAGGAGCAAAGAGGAGCAAAGGGAGGCAAAGGGAGGCAAAGGGAGGCAAAGGGAGGCAAAGAGAGGCAAAGGGAGGCAAAGGGAGGCAAAGGGAGGCAAAGGGAGGCAAAGGGAGGCAAAGGGAGGCAAAGGGAGGCAAAGGGAGGCAAAGGGAGGCAACGAGAGGCAACGAGAGGCAACGAGAGGCAACGAGAGGCAACGAGAGGCAACGAGAGGCAACGAGAGGCAACGAGAGGCAAAGGGAGGCAAAGGGAGGCAAAGGGAGGCAAAGGGAGGCAAAGGGAGGCAAAGAGAGGCAAAGAGAGGCAAAGAGAGGCAAAGACAGGCAACGAGAGGCAAAGACAGGCAACGAGAGGCAAAGACAGGCAAAGACAGGCAACGAGAGGCAAAGACAGGCAACGAGAGGCAAAGACAGGCAAAGACAGGCAACGAGAGGCAAAGACAGGCAACGAGAGGCAAAGAGAGGCAACGAGAGGCAACGAGAGGCAACGAGGGCCAAACACAGGCAACGAGAGGCAACGAGAGGCAACGGGAGGCAACGGGAGGCAACGGGAGGCAAAGGGAGGCAACGGGAGGCAACGGGAGGCAAAGAGAGGCAAAGAGAGGCAAAGAGAGGCAAAGAGAGGCAAAGAGAGGCAAAGGGAGGCAAAGGGAGGCAAAGGGAGGCAAAGGGAGGCAAAGGGAGGCAAAGGGAGGCAAAGGGAGGCAAAGGGAGGCAAAGGGAGGCAAAGGGAGGCAAAGGGAGGCAACGAGAGGCAACGAGAGGCAACGAGAGGCAACGAGAGGCAAAGGGAGGCAACGAGAGGCAAAGGGAGGCAAAGAGAGGCAAAGGGAGGCAAAGAGAGGCAAAGAGAGCCAAAGACAGGCAACGAGAGGCAAAGACAGGCAACGAGAGGCAAAGACAGGCAAAGACAGGCAACGAGAGGCAAAGACAGGCAACGAGAGGCAAAGAGAGGCAACGAGAGGCAACGAGAGGCAACGAGGGCCAAACACAGGCAACGAGAGGCAACGAGAGGCAACGGGAGGCAAAGGGAGGCAAAGGGAGGCAACGGGAGGCAAAGAGGAGCAAAGAGAGGCCAAGGGAGGCAAAGAGAGGCCAAGGGAGGCCAAGGGAGGCCAAGGGAGGCCAAGGGAGGCCAAGGGAGGCCAAGGGAGGCCAAGGGAGGCCAAGGGAGGCCAAGGGAGGCCAAGGGAGGCCAAGGGAGGCCAAGGGAGGCCAAGGGAGGCAAAGGGAGGCAAAGGGAGGCAAAGGGAGGCAAAGGGGGGCAAAGGGGGGCAAAGGGGGGCAAAGGGGGGCAAAGGGAGGCAAAGGGAGGCAAAGGGAGGCAACGAGAGGCAACGAGAGGCAACGAGAGGCAACGAGAGGCAACGAGAGGCAACGAGAGGCAAAGGGAGGCAACGAGAGGCAAAGGGAGGCAAAGAGAGGCAAAGGGAGGCAAAGAGAGGCAAAGAGAGCCAAAGACAGGCAACGAGAGGCAAAGACAGGCAACGAGAGGCAAAGACAGGCAAAGACAGGCAACGAGAGGCAAAGACAGGCAACGAGAGGCAAAGAGAGGCAACGAGAGGCAACGAGAGGCAACGAGGGCCAAACACAGGCAACGGGAGGCAAAGGGAGGCAAAGGGAGGCAACGGGAGGCAAAGAGGAGCAAAGAGAGGCCAAGGGAGGCAAAGAGAGGCCAAGGGAGGCCAAGGGAGGCCAAGGGAGGCCAAGGGAGGCCAAGGGAGGCCAAGGGAGGCCAAGGGAGGCCAAGGGAGGCCAAGGGAGGCCAAGGGAGGCCAAGGGGGGCAAAGGGGGGCAAAGGGGGGCAAAGGGGGGCAAAGGGAGGCAAAGGGAGGCAAAGGGAGGCAAAGGGAGGCAAAGGGGGGCAAAGGGAGGCAAAGGGAGGCAAAGGGAGGCAAAGGGAGGCAAAGGGAGGCAAAGGGAGGCAAAGGGAGGCAAAGGGAGGCAAAGGGAGGCAAAGGGAGGCAAAGGGAGGCAAAGGGAGGCAACGAGAGGCAACGAGAGGCAACGAGAGGCAACGAGAGGCAACGAGAGGCAACGAGAGGCAACGAGAGGCAAAGAGGAGCAAAGGGAGGCAAAGGGAGGCAAAGGGAGGCAAAGGGAGGCAAAGGGAGGCAAAGGGAGGCAAAGGGAGGCAAAGGGAGGCAAAGGGAGGCAAAGGGAGGCAAAGGGAGGCAAAGGGAGGCAAAGGGAGGCAAAGGGAGGCAAAGGGAGGCAAAGGGGAGGCAAAGGGAGGCAAAGGGAGGCAAAGGGAGGCAAAGGGAGGCAAAGGGAGGCAAAGATGGGCAAAGGGAGGCAACGGGAGGCAACGGGAGGCAAAGAGGGGCAAAGGGAGGCAAAGGGAGGCAAAGGGAGGCAAAGGGAGGCAAAGGGAGGCAAAGGGAGGCAAAGGGAGGCAAAGGGAGGCAAAGGGAGGCAAAGGGAGGCAAAGGGAGGCAAAGGGAGGCAAAGGGAGGCAAAGGGAGGCAACGGGAGGAAACGGGAGGCAAAGAGGGGCAAAGAGGGGCAAAGGGAGGCAAAGGGAGGCAAAGGGAGGCAAAGAGAGGCAAAGAGAGGCAACGAGAGGCAACGGGAGGCAAAGACAGGCAACGGGAGGCAAAGACAGGCAACGGGAGGCAACGAGAGGCAAAGACAGTTAACGGGAGGCAAAGAGAGGCAACGGGAGGCAACGAGAGGCAAAGGGAGGCAAAGACAGGCAACGAGAGGCAACGGGAGGCAAAGACAGGCAACGGGAGGCAACGGGAGGCAACGAGAGGCAACGGGAGGCAACGAGAGGCAACGGGAGGCAACGAGAGGCAACGGGAGGCAAAGACAGGCAACGGGAGGCAACGAGAGGCAAAGACAGGCAACGGGAGGCAAAGAGAGGCAACGGGAGGCAACGAGAGGCAACGGGAGGCAACGAGAGGCAACGGGAGGCAACGAGAGGCAACGGGAGGCAAAGAGAGGCAACGAGAGGCAAACACAGGCAAACACAGGCAAAGACAGGCAAACACAGGCAACGAGAGGCAAAGACAGGCAACGAGAGGCAAAGACAGGCAACGAGAGGCAAAGACAGGCAACGAGAGGCAAAGACAGGCAACGAGAGGCAACGAGAGGCAAAGACAGGCAACGAGAGGCAAACACAGGCAACGAGAGGCAAAGGGAGGCAAAGGGAGGCAAAGGGAGGCAAAGGGAGGCAAAGGGAGGCAAAGGGAGGCAAAGGGAGGCAAAGGGAGGCAAAGGGAGGCAAAGGGAGGCAAAGGGAGGCAAAGGGAGGCAAAGGGAGGCAAAGGGAGGCAAAGGGAGGCAAAGGGAGGCAAAGGGAGGCAAAGGGAGGCAAAGGGAGGCAAAGGGAGGCAAAGGGAGGCAAAGGGAGGCAAAGGGAGGCAAAGGGAGGCAAAGGGAGGCAAAGGGAGGCAAAGGGAGGCAAAGGGAGGCAAAGGGAGGCAAAGGGAGGCAAAGGGAGGCAAAGGGAGGCAAAGGGAGGCAAAGGGAGGCAAAGGGAGGCAAAGGGAGGCAAAGGGAGGCAAAGGGAGGCAAAGGGAGGCAAAGGGAGGCAAAGGGAGGCAAAGGGAGGCAAAGGGAGGCAAAGGGAGGCAAAGGGAGGCAAAGGGAGGCAAAGGGAGGCAAAGGGAGGCAAAGGGAGGCAAAGGGAGGCAAAGGGAGGCAAAGGGAGGCAAAGGGAGGCAAAGGGAGGCAAAGGGAGGCAAAGGGAGGCAAAGGGAGGCAAAGGGAGGCAAAGGGAGGCAAAGGGAGGCAAAGGGAGGCAAAGGGAGGCAAAGGGAGGCAAAGGGAGGCAAAGGGAGGCAAAGGGAGGCAAAGGGAGGCAAAGGGAGGCAAAGGGAGGCAAAGGGAGGCAAAGGGAGGCAAAGGGAGGCAAAGGGAGGCAAAGGGAGGCAAAGGGAGGCAAAGGGAGGCAAAGAGAGGCAAAGAGAGGCAAAGAGAGGCAAAGAGAGGCAAAGAGAGGCAAAGAGAGGCAAAGAGAGGCAAAGAGAGCAAAGAGAGGCAAAGAGAGGCAAAGAGAGGCAAAGAGAGGCAAAGAGAGGCAAAGAGAGGCAAAGAGAGGCAAAGAGAGGCAAAGAGAGGCAAAGAGAGGCAAAGAGAGGCAAAGAGAGGCAAAGAGAGGCAAAGAGAGGCAAAGAGAGGCAAAGAGAGGCAAAGAGAGGCAAAGAGAGGCAAAGAGAGGCAAAGAGAGGCAAAGAGAGGCAAAGAGAGGCAAAGAGAGGCAAAGAGAGGCAAAGAGAGGCAAAGAGAGGCAAAGAGAGGCAAAGAGAGGCAAAGAGAGGCAAAGAGGGCCAAACACAGGCAAAGGGAGGCAAAGGGAGGCAAAGGGAGGCAAAGGGAGGCAAAGGGAGGCAAAGGGAGGCAAAGGGAGGCAAAGGGAGGCAAAGGGAGGCAAAGAGAGGCAAAGAGAGGCAAAGAGAGGCAAACACAGGCAAACACAGGCAAAGAGAGGCAAACACAGGCAAAGAGAGGCAAAGGGAGGCAAAGGGAGGCAAAGGGAGGCAAAGGGAGGCAAAGGGAGGCAAAGGGAGGCAAAGGGAGGCAAAGGGAGGCAAAGGGAGGCAAAGGGAGGCAAAGGGAGGCAAAGGGAGGCAAAGGGAGGCAAAGGGAGGCAAAGGGAGGCAAAGGGAGGCAAAGGGAGGCAAAGGGAGGCAAAGGGAGGCAAAGGGAGGCAAAGGGAGGCAAAGGGAGGCAAAGGGAGGCAAAGGGAGGCAAAGGGAGGCAAAGGGAGGCAAAGGGAGGCAAAGGGAGGCAAAGGGAGGCAAAGGGAGGCAAAGGGAGGCAAAGGGAGGCAAAGGGAGGCAAAGGGAGGCAAAGGGAGGCAAAGGGAGGCAAAGGGAGGCAAAGGGAGGCAAAGGGAGGCAAAGGGAGGCAAAGGGAGGCAAAGGGAGGCAAAGGGAGGCAAAGGGAGGCAAAGGGAGGCAAAGGGAGGCAAAGGGAGGCAAAGGGAGGCAAAGGGAGGCAAAGGGAGGCAAAGGGAGGCAAAGGGAGGCAAAGGGAGGCAAAGGGAGGCAAAGGGAGGCAAAGGGAGGCAAAGGGAGGCAAAGGGAGGCAAAGGGAGGCAAAGGGAGGCAAAGGGAGGCAAAGGGAGGCAAAGGGAGGCAAAGGGAGGCAAAGGGAGGCAAAGGGAGGCAAAGAGAGGCAAAGGGAGGCAAAGAGAGGCAAAGAGAGGCAAAGAGAGGCAAAGAGAGGCAAAGAGAGGCAAAGAGAGGCAAAGAGAGGCAAAGAGAGGCAAAGAGAGGCAAAGAGAGGCAAAGAGAGGCAAAGAGAGGCAAAGAGAGGCAAAGAGAGGCAAAGAGAGGCAAAGAGAGGCAAAGAGAGGCAAAGAGAGGCAAAGAGAGGCAAAGAGAGGCAAAGAGAGGCAAAGAGAGGCAAAGAGAGGCAAAGAGAGGCAAAGAGAGGCAAAGAGAGGCAAAGAGAGGCAAAGAGAGGCAAAGAGAGGCAAAGAGAGGCAAAGAGAGGCAAAGAGAGGCAAAGAGGGCCAAACGGAGGCAAAGAGGGCCAAAGGGAGGCAAAGGGAGGCAAAGGGAGGCAAAGGGAGGCAAAGGGAGGCAAAGGGAGGCAAAGGGAGGCAAAGGGAGGCAAAGGGAGGCAAAGGGAGGCAAAGGGAGGCAAAGGGAGGCAAAGGGAGGCAAAGGGAGGCAAAGGGAGGCAAAGGGAGGCAAAGGGAGGCAAAGGGAGGCAAAGGGAGGCAAAGGGAGGCAAAGAGGGCCAAACACAGGCAAAGAGGGCCAAACGGAGGCAAAGAGGGCCAAAGGGAGGCAAAGGGAGGCAAAGGGAGGCAAAGGGAGGCAAAGGGAGGCAAAGGGAGGCAAAGGGAGGCAAAGGGAGGCAAAGGGAGGCAAAGGGAGGCAAAGGGAGGCAAAGGGAGGCAAAGGGAGGCAAAGGGAGGCAAAGGGAGGCAAAGGGAGGCAAAGGGAGGCAAAGGGAGGCAAAGGGAGGCAAAGGGAGGCAAAGGGAGGCAAAGGGAGGCAAAGGGAGGCAAAGGGAGGCAAAGGGAGGCAAAGGGAGGCAAAGGGAGGCAAAGGGAGGCAAAGGGAGGCAAAGGGAGGCAAAGGGAGGCAAAGAGAAGCAAAGAGGAGCAAAGGGAGGCAACGAGAGGCAAAGGGAGGCAACGAGAGGCAAAGGGAGGCAACGAGAGGCAAAGACAGGCAACGAGAGGCAAAGACAGGCAACGAGAGGCAAAGACAGGCAACGAGAGGCAAAGACAGGCAACGAGAGGCAAAGACAGGCAACGAGAGGCAAAGACAGGCAACGAGAGGCAAAGACAGGCAACGAGAGGCAAAGACAGGCAACGAGAGGCAAAGACAGGCAACGAGAGGCAAAGACAGGCAACGAGAGGCAACGAGAGGCAAAGACAGGCAACGAGAGGCAAACGCAGGAAAAGAGGGCCAAACGCAGGCAAAGAGGGCCAAAGGCAGGCAAAGAGGGCCAAAGGCAGGCAAAGGCAGGCAAAGGCAGGCAAAGGCAGGCAAAGGCAGGCAAAGGCAGGCAAAGGGAGGCAAAGGGAGGCAAAGGGAGGCAAAGGGAGGCAAAGGGAGGCAAAGGGAGGCAAAGGGAGGCAAAGGGAGGCAAAGGGAGGCAAAGGGAGGCAAAGGGAGGCAAAGGGAGGCAAAGGGAGGCAAAGGGAGGCAAAGGGAGGCAAAGGGAGGCAAAGGGAGGCAAAGGGAGGCAAAGGGAGGCAAAGGGAGGCAAAGGGAGGCAAAGGGAGGCAAAGGGAGGCAAAGGGAGGCAAAGGGAGGCAAAGGGAGGCAAAGGGAGGCAAAGGGAGGCAAAGGGAGGCAAAGGGAGGCAAAGGGAGGCAAAGGGAGGCAAAGAGGAGTAAAGGGAGGCAAAGGGAGGCAAAGAGGAGCAAAGGGAGGCAAAGAGGAGCAAAGGGAGGCAAAGGGAGGCAAAGGGAGGCAAAGGGAGGCAAAGAGAGGCAAAGAGAGGCAAAGGGAGGCAAAGAGATGCAAAGAGGAGCAAAGGGAGGCAAAGGGAGGCAAAGAGGAGCAACGAGAGGCAAAGAGAGGCAAAGAGAGGCAAAGAGAGGCAAAGAGGGCCAAACACAGGCAAAGAGAGGCAAAGGGAGGCAAAGGGAGGCAAAGGGAGGCAAAGGGAGGCAAAGGGAGGCAAAGGGAGGCAAAGGGAGGCAAAGGGAGGCAAAGGGAGGCAAAGGGAGGCAAAGGGAGGCAAAGGGAGGCAAAGGGAGGCAAAGGGAGGCAAAGGGAGGCAAAGGGAGGCAAAGGGAGGCAAAGGGAGGCAAAGGGAGGCAAAGGGAGGCAAAGGGAAGCAAAGGGAAGCAAAGGGAAGCAAAGGGAGGCAAAGAGAGGCAACGGGAGGCAAAGAGAGGCAAAGAGAGGCAAAGAGAGGCAAAGAGAGGCAAAGAGAGGCAAAGAGAGGCAAAGAGAGGCAAAGAGAGGCAAAGAGAGGCAAAGAGAGGCAAAGAGAGGCAAAGAGAGGCAAACACAGGCAACGAGAGGCAAACACAGGCAACGAGAGGCAAAGACAGGCAACGAGAGGCAAAGACAGGCAACGAGAGGCAAAGAGAGGCAAAGAGGGCCAAACACAGGCAAAGGGAGGCAAAGGGAGGCAAAGGGAGGCAAAGGGAGGCAAAGGGAGGCAAAGGGAGGCAAAGGGAGGCAAAGGGAGGCAAAGGGAGGCAAAGGGAGGCAAAGGGAGGCAAAGGGAGGCAAAGGGAGGCAAAGGGAGGCAAAGGGAGGCAAAGGGAGGCAAAGGGAGGCAAAGGGAGGCAAAGGGAGGCAAAGGGAGGCAAAGGGAGGCAAAGGGAGGCAAAGGGAGGCAAAGGGAGGCAAAGGGAGGCAAAGGGAGGCAAAGGGAGGCAAAGGGAGGCAAAGGGAGGCAAAGGGAGGCAAAGGGAGGCAAAGGGAGGCAAAGAGAAGCAAAGAGAAGCAAAGAGAAGCAAAGGGAGGCAAAGGGAGGCAAAGGGAGGCAAAGGGAGGCAAAGGGAGGCAAAGGGAGGCAAAGGGAGGCAAAGGGAGGCAAAGGGAGGCAACGAGAGGCAAAGAGAGGCAACGAGAGGCAAAGAGAGGCAACGAGAGGCAAAGAGAGGCAACGAGAGGCAACGAGAGGCAACGAGAGGCAACGAGAGGCAAAGAGAGGCAAAGAGAGGCAAAGAGAGGCAACGAGAGGCAAAGACAGGCAACGAGAGGCAACGAGAGGCAAAGACAGGCAACGAGAGGCAACGAGAGGCAACGAGAGGCAAAGAGGGCCAAACGCAGGCAAAGAGGGCCAAAGGCAGGCAAAGAGGGCCAAAGGCAGGCAAAGGCAGGCAAAGGCAGGCAAAGGCAGGCAAAGGCAGGCAAAGGCAGGCAAAGGGAGGCAAAGGGAGGCAAAGGGAGGCAAAGAGAAGCAAAGAGAAGCAAAGGGAGGCAAAGAGAGGCAAAGGGAGGCAAAGGGAGGCAAAGGGAGGCAAAGGGAGGCAAAGGGAGGCAAAGGGAGGCAAAGGGAGGCAACGAGAGGCAAAGAGAGGCAACGAGAGGCAACGAGAGGCAACGAGAGGCAACGAGAGGCAACGAGAGGCAACGAGAGGCAACGAGAGGCAAAGACAGGCAACGAGAGGCAAAGACAGGCAACGAGAGGCAAAGACAGGCAACGAGAGGCAAAGACAGGCAACGAGAGGCAAAGACAGGCAACGAGAGGCAACGAGAGGCAACGAGAGGCAACGAGAGGCAAAGAGGGCCAAAGGCAGGCAAAGAGGGCCAAAGGCAGGCAAAGAGGGCCAAAGGCAGGCAAAGGCAGGCAAAGGCAGGCAAAGGCAGGCAAAGGGAGGCAAAGGGAGGCAAAGGGAGGCAAAGGGAGGCAAAGGGAGGCAAAGGGAGGCAAAGGGAGGCAAAGGGAGGCAAAGGGAGGCAAAGGGAGGCAAAGGGAGGCAAAGGGAGGCAAAGGGAGGCAAAGGGAGGCAAAGGGAGGCAAAGGGAGGCAAAGGGAGGCAAAGGGAGGCAAAGGGAGGCAAAGGGAGGCAAAGGGAGGCAAAGGGAGGCAAAGGGAGGCAAAGGGAGGCAAAGGGAGGCAAAGGGAGGCAAAGGGAGGCAAAGGGAGGCAAAGGGAGGCAAAGGGAGGCAAAGGGAGGCAAAGGGAGGCAAAGGGAGGCAAAGGGAGGCAAAGGGAGGCAAAGGGAGGCAAAGGGAGGCAAAGGGAGGCAAAGGGAGGCAAAGGGAGGCAAAGGGAGGCAAAGGGAGGCAAAGGGAGGCAAAGGGAGGCAAAGGGAGGCAAAGGGGGGCAAAGGGGGGCAAAGGGAGGCAAAGGGAGGCAAAGGGAGGCAAAGAGGAGCAAAGGGAGGCAAAGAGGAGCAAAGGGAGGCAAAGGGAGGCAAAGGGAGGCAAAGGGAGGCAAAGGGAGGCAAAGGGAGGCAAAGGGAGGCAAAGGGAGGCAAAGGGAGGCAAAGGGAGGCAAAGGGAGGCAAAGGGAGGCAAAGGGAGGCAAAGGGAGGCAAAGGGAGGCAAAGGGAGGCAAAGGGAGGCAAAGGGAGGCAAAGGGAGGCAAAGGGAGGCAAAGGGAGGCAAAGGGAGGCAAAGGGAGGCAAAGAGGAGCAAAGGGAGGCAAAGGGAGGCAAAGGGAGGCAAAGGGAGGCAAAGGGAGGCAAAGGGAGGCAAAGGGAGGCAAAGGGAGGCAAAGGGAGGCAAAGGGAGGCAAAGGGAGGCAAAGAGAGGCAAAGAGAGGCAAAGAGAGGCAAAGAGGAGCAAAGGGAGGCAAAGAGAGGCAAAGGGAGGCAAAGAGAGGCAAAGGGAGGCAAAGAGAGGCAAAGGGAGGCAAAGAGAGGCAAAGGGAGGCAAAGAGAGGCAAAGAGAGGCAAAGAGAGGCAAAGAGAGGCAAAGGGAGGCAAAGAGAGGCAAAGGGAGGCAAAGAGAGGCAAAGGGAGGCAAAGGGAGGCAAAGGGAGGCAAAGAGAGGCAAAGAGAGGCAAAGAGAGGCAACGAGAGGCAAACACAGGCAACGAGAGGCAAAGACAGGCAACGAGAGGCAAAGACAGGCAACGAGAGGCAAAGACAGGCAACGAGAGGCAAAGAGAGGCAACGAGAGGCAAAGAGAGGCAACGAGAGGCAAAGAGAGGCAACGAGAGGCAACGAGAGGCAAAGAGAGGCAAAGAGAGGCAAAGAGAGGCAAAGAGAGGCAAAGAGAGGCAACGGGAGGCAACGGGAGGCAAAGGGAGGCAAAGGGAGGCAAAGGGAGGCAAAGGGAGGCAAAGGGAGGCAAAGGGAGGCAAAGGGAGGCAAAGGGAGGCAAAGGGAGGCAAAGGGAGGCAAAGGGAGGCAACGAGAGGCAACGAGAGGCAACGAGAGGCAACGAGAGGCAACGAGAGGCAACGGGAGGCAACGGGAGGCAACGGGAGGCAACGGGAGGCAACGGGAGGCAACGGGAGGCAACGAGAGGCAACGAGAGGCAACGAGAGGCAACGAGAGGCAACGAGAGGCAACGAGAGGCAACGAGAGGCAACGAGAGGCAACGAGAGGCAACGAGAGGCAACGAGAGGCAACGAGAGGCAACGAGAGGCAACGAGAGGCAACGGGAGGCAACGGGAGGCAAAGGGAGGCAAAGAGAGGCAACGAGAGGCAACGAGAGGCAAAGGGAGGCAACGAGAGGCAAAGGGAGGCAAAGGGAGGCAAAGGGAGGCAAAGAGAGGCAAAGGGAGGCAAAGGGAGGCAAAGGGAGGCAAAGGGAGGCAAAGGGAGGCAAAGGGAGGCAAAGGGAGGCAAAGGGAGGCAACGGGAGGCAACGGGAGGCAACGGGAGGCAACGGGAGGCAACGGGAGGCAACGAGAGGCAACGAGAGGCAACGAGAGGCAAAGAGAGGCAACGAGAGGCAAAGAGAGGCAACGAGAGGCAAAGAGAGGCAACGAGAGGCAACGAGAGGCAACGAGAGGCAACGGGAGGCAACGAGAGGCAAAGGGAGGCAACGAGAGGCAAAGGGAGGCAAAGGGAGGCAAAGGGAGGCAAAGGGAGGCAAAGGGAGGCAAAGGGAGGCAAAGGGAGGCAAAGGGAGGCAAAGGGAGGCAAAGGGAGGCAAAGGGAGGCAAAGGGAGGCAAAGGGAGGCAAAGGGAGGCAACGGGAGGCAACGGGAGGCAACGGGAGGCAACGGGAGGCAAAGGGAGGCAAAGGGAGGCAAAGGGAGGCAAAGGGAGGCCAAGAGAGGCAACGGGAGGCCAAGAGAGGCAACGGGAGGCCAAGAGAGGCAACGGGAGGCAACGGGAGGCAACGGGAGGCAACGGGAGGCAACGGGAGGCAACGGGAGGCAAAGGGAGGCCAAGGGAGGCCAAGGGAGGCCAAGGGAGGCAACGGGAGGCCAAGGGAGGCAACGGGAGGCAACGGGAGGCAACGGGAGGCAACGGGAGGCAACGGGAGGCAACGGGAGGCAACGGGAGGCAAAGAGAGGCAAAGAGAGGCAAAGAGAGGCAAAGAGAGGCAAAGAGAGGCAAAGAGAGGCAAAGAGAGGCAAAGAGAGGCAAAGAGAGGCAAAGGGAGGCAAAGGGAGGCAAAGGGAGGCAAAGGGAGGCAAAGGGAGGCAAAGGGAGGCAAAGGGAGGCAAAGAGAGGCAAAGAGAGGCAAAGAGAGGCAAAGAGAGGCAAAGGGAGGCAAAGGGAGGCAAAGAGAGGCAAAGAGAGGCAAAGAGAGGCAAAGAGAGGCAAAGAGAGGCAAAGAGAGGCAAAGAGAGGCAAAGAGAGGCAAAGAGAGGCAAAGGGAGGCAAAGAGAGGCAAAGAGAGGCAAAGGGAGGCAAAGGGAGGCAAAGGGAGGCAAAGAGAGGCAAAGAGAGGCAAAGAGAGGCAAAGAGAGGCAAAGGGAGGCAAAGGGAGGCAAAGGGAGGCAAAGAGAGGCAAAGAGAGGCAAAGAGAGGCAAAGAGAGGCAAAGGGAGGCAAAGGGAGGCAAAGGGAGGCAAAGGGAGGCAAAGAGAGGCAAAGAGAGGCAAAGGGAGGCAAAGGGAGGCAAAGGGAGGCAAAGAGAGGCAAAGAGAGGCAAAGAGAGGCAAAGAGAGGCAAAGGGAGGCAAAGGGAGGCAAAGGGAGGCAAAGGGAGGCAAAGAGAGGCAAAGAGAGGCAAAGAGAGGCAAAGAGAGGCAAAGACAGGCAAAGACAGGCAAAGAGAGGCAAAGACAGGCAAAGACAGGCAAAGGGAGGCAAAGGGAGGCAAAGGGAGGCAAAGGGAGGCAAAGAGAGGCAAAGGGAGGCAAAGAGAGGCAAAGAGAGGCAAAGAGAGGCAAAGAGAGGCAAAGACAGGCAAAGACAGGCAAAGACAGGCAACGAGAGGCAAAGACAGGCAACGAGAGGCAAAGAGAGGCAACGAGAGGCAACGAGGGCCAAACACAGGCAACGAGAGGCAACGGGAGGCAACGCGAGGCAAAGGGAGGCAAAGACAGGCAACGAGAGGCAACGGGAGGCAAAGACAGGCAACGGGAGGCAACGAGAGGCAACGGGAGGCAACGGGAGGCAACGAGAGGCAACGGGAGGCAACGGGAGGCAAAGGGAGGCAACGAGAGGCAAAGACAGGCAACGGGAGGCAACGGGAGGCAACGAGAGGCAACGAGAGGCAACGAGAGGCAACGAGAGGCAACGAGAGGCAACGAGAGGCAACGAGAGGCAAACACAGGCAAACACAGGCAAACACAGGCAAACACAGGCAAACACAGGCAAACACAGGCAAACACAGGCAAACACAGGCAAACACAGGCAAACACAGGCAAACACAGGCAAACACAGGCAAACACAGGCAAACACAGGCAAACACAGGCAAACACAGGCAAACACAGGCAAACACAGGCAAGCACAGGCAAAGAGAGGCAAGCACAGGCAAAGAGAGGCAAGCACAGGCAAAGAGAGGCAAGCACAGGCAAAGAGAGGCAAGCACAGGCAAAGAGAGGCAAGCACAGGCAAAGAGAGGCAAGCACAGGCAAAGAGAGGCAAGCACAGGCAAAGAGAGGCAAGCACAGGCAAAGAGAGGCAAGCACAGGCAAAGAGAGGCAAGCACAGGCAAAGAGAGGCAAGCACAGGCAAAGAGAGGCAAGCACAGGCAAAGAGAGGCAAGCACAGGCAAAGAGAGGCAAGCACAGGCAAAGAGAGGCAAGCACAGGCAAAGAGAGGCAAGCACAGGCAAAGAGAGGCAAAGAGGGGCAAACACAGGCAAGCACAGGCAAACACAGGCAAACACAGGCAAACGCACCAGTTGAGGCGCAAAAAACCTCCACTGAG
>JAKCOZ010000576.1:0-80717 GCA_022605955.1 Rallus limicola | reverse complement strand
CCCAAACCGAAGCAGCCAGCACCAAAAGACATCCATGGCCTGAAATCTCCCTCTGGGCTCAGAGGTCTCTCCGGCCTAGAGAAATCCCCAGGGCAGTAGTATTAGGGCAGTAGTATTAGGGGGTTCCCCAGAAGGCGATGTCCCTCTTCCCCAGGATCAGAGGGTCTTCCCATGGGCTCATCATGCTTACATACCTGGCTTGCTCATCAGTGCAGATATTTAGCAGAGTAGAAAGGGTTTTCAGCAGGAATCCCTTTCTGCAGTCAGCATCCCTTCTCTGATAAACAGCTCTGGTCAGAAGAGCCAGACCTGCTCCTCCAGCTGCTTTTAATCCTTCTGCAATCAGGAACCTCCCTCTTTCAGGCAGGTGTGGTAGGGGCAGGGGTTGGGGCCTGGGGTATATAAGGTACTTGCCTTGCCCAGGGCAGCTCATTCTGCTTTGTGTCTCCTGTTGTAGTGTTCTGGTTTTCATTTTGCAGTTGGAGTCTTGGAGTTGCTGCCATTGTTTTGGTTTACTCTTTTAAGGTAAGCATTTTCTAACTAGCTAAGAGTGGCCAGCATCTCCCTAATAAGTACTGATTGATATTGTCTTGCATATGTTTGGCTCATTTATTTTGTGTTGCCTTTTCAGTGTCTTTTTAAGGCAACTCAGTCCTATATAGTTGCTGTTGAGGGTTTTTTCCTGGATACGTGGCATTTTACCAGCACTCCTGACTTTGCACTAAATAGACTCTTGGGGGGGGTTCAACAACTTTGGACTTTAACTTGCCAGCTGTGAGCACCAGTTCTGTTACAAGCCCTAACGATCAGCTCGTCTAGCTAGTGTTTGAGTAAGCTTCTTGCTTACATATAGAGGGTTCAGGGGGTTGGGGGGGGGGGGTGGTTGGGGGAGTTTGGGAGGCTTAGGAGCGATTTTGGGGGAGTCTGAGGGGGGTCTCGGGGGGTAAAGGGGGTCTTGGAGGGTTCTGGGAGGGTACAGGGGAGCTAGGAGGTGCCGGGGGGGGGTCCCAGGGGGAGGGTTTTGGGATTCTGGGGGGGTTCTGGGAGGGTCAGGTGTCCCAGACAGGGGTCGAGTGGGTTTTGGGAGGTGCAGGGGGGCTGTGAGCAGTTTTGGGGGCGTAGAGGGGGCCTAGGAGGTGCTGGGGAAGGTCCTGGGGTTCCTAGGAGGGGTTCCAGGGGGGTCTGGGGGGAGTTTGGCAGGAAGAGAGGGGTAGGAGGTGCTAGGAAGGTCCCGAGGAGGGGTTTGGGGGAGGGTCTGAGGGGCAGGGAGGGTGTTTTGGGCAACTGGGGCATTCCTGGGGGGGGAAGGTTTGAGGGAGAGCTGGAGTCTTGCAGTAGTACAGGAGGGCTGTGAGGGGTTTTTGGGAGATGTGGGCTGCTGGGGGGGGGCAGGGGAGTCTCTACCCCCCTTCCCAGGACCTCTTCTGCAAGTGGCAGGGGGAGTTTGTCTGTAGCAGGAGGGAGCCTGGTGGAGGAGGAGAATAAAGCCCTGATCCCCAGAGTCACAGGGGCTGCTTGTAGGTGCCATGGGGCGGTTTCAGGCCATGGATGTCTTTTGGTGCTGGCTGCTCTGGTTTGGGAGCCATTGCTGGACGTTCGGCATGTTTGGAAGGGAAGGCTGCTCTTGTGGGAAAAATCCCAGGTGGAGTGACATGAAGAGCTTTTCTCTGCAGAATAAAGCCCTGAGCCCCAGGGTCACAGGGGCTGCTGGTAGGTGCCATGGGGTGGTTTCAGGCATGTATGTCTTTTGGTGCTGGCTGCTTCGGTTTGCGAGCTATTGATAGACATTCGGCATGTTTAGAAGGGAAGGCCACTCCGGCTAGAAAATTCCCAGGTGGAGGGACATGAAGAGGTTTTTCTCCGCAGAATAAAGCCCTGAGCCCCAGGGTCACAGGGGCTGCTGGTAGGTGCCATGGGGCGGTTTAAGGCCATGTATGTCTTTTGGTGCTGGCTGCTTCGGTTTGAGAGATATTGCTGGACGTTCGGTAGGTTTGGAACACATGGCTGCTCAGGTGGGAAAAATCCCAGATGGAAGGACTTGAAGAGGTTTTCTCCGCAGAAGAAAGCCCTGAGCTCCAGGGTCACAGGGGCTGCTTGTAGGTGCCATGGGGCGGTTTCAGGCCATGTATGTCTTTTGGTGCTGGCTGCTTCGGTTTGAGAGCTATTGCTGGACGTTCGGCAGGTTTGGAACAGAAGGCTGCTCTGGTGGGAAAAATCCCAGATGGAGGGACATGAAGAGGTTTTCTCCGCAGAATAAAGCCCTGAGCCCCAAGTTCAAAGGGGCTGCTTCTATGTTCCATGGGGTGGTTTCAGGCCATGTATATCTTCTGTTGCTGGCTGCTTTGGTTTGGGAGCTATTCCTGGACGTTCGGCATGTTTGGAAGGGAAGGCCGCTCCGGCTAGAAAAATCCCAGGCTGAGGGACATGAAGAGGTTTTCTCCGTAGAATAAAGCCCTGAGCCCCAGGGTCACAGAAGCTGCTTGTAGGTGCCATGGGGCGGTTTCAGGCCATGTATGTCTTTTGGTGCTGGCTGCTTCGGTTTGGGAGCTATTGCTGGACGTTCGGCATGTTTGGAAGGGAAGGCCGCTCTGGTGGGAAAAATCCCAGGCTGAGGGACATGAAGAGGTTTTCTCCGCAGAAGAAAGCCCTGAGCCCCAAGGTCACAGGGGCTGCTTGTAGGTGGCATGTGGTGGTTTCAGGCCATGTATGTCTTTCGGTGCTGGCTGCTTCGGTTTGGGAGCTATTGCTGGACGTTCGGCATGTTTGGAAGGGAAGGCCGCTCAGGCGGGAAAAATCCCAGGCTGAGGGACATGAAGAGGTTTTCTCTGCAGAATTAAGCCCTGAGCCCCAAGGTCACAGGGGCTGCTGGTAGGTGCCATGGTGTTGTTTCAGGCCATGTATGTCTTTTGGTGCTGGCTGCTTCGGTTTGGGAGCCATTGCTGGACGTTCGGCATGTTTGGAAGGGAAGGCCACTCCCGCTAGAAAAATCGCACGTGGAGGGACATGAAGAGGTTTTCTCCGCAAAATAAAGCCCTGAGCCCCAGGGTCACAGGGGCTGCTTGTAGGTGCCATGGTGCGGTTTCAGGCCATGTATGTCTTTTGGTGCTGGCTGCTTCGGTTTGGGAGCTATTGCTGGACGTTCGGCATGTTTGGAAGGGAAGGCCGCTCCGGTCTCTTAAAATGCTTTTGTACGTAGCATTTGGAGGTTTCCTCCAAAGCATCCAGACCCACCTGGCTAAAATCTCCCCAGGGAGCCCATAAGCAGCCCCTCTGACCCTGGGTCTCAGGTAGAACCTGTGTGAGCCGGAATCGAACCTTCTTCTCCCCTTTGGCTGTTCAGCAGTTACCCTTTATGTAGCATTTGGGACACAGGGCTTTGCTCCTCCCCTTTATAGCCACATTTCTCCCATTTCTAGAGAATGACTCTCCAAATTCCTTACAATTTCTTTAAAATGTCAGCGTTTTTCAAATGTCAGCCATTTACTGTCACTCCTCCAGGACAGAGCGTCTAGACACTCAGGGGGTCTTCCAGTTGTCTTCAGAGACGAATGCTGCTCATCTTCCTCTCTTTCTCAGCACATGCTCTTTGCATGTTCCTCCACAGTTTCTTCCTCAAACTAATTAGCAACTTACTTTTAGCTGTAAATAAGACACACTCTGTCTCTTAATTTCTAGTTAGCCTGGTTTTTATGACTCACCATTTTCACTTCTTTGTCTTCAGGGCTGTCCCACTGTTAGGGTTACATTTTGTAGCTGCTCTCACAAACCACCTCAACTGGCCACTGCCATGTTCTCCTATAACCCCCCCAAACCCCCAAATTTTCCTTATATTAAAGTTTTATTCATTAATTGCCTCTTAAGCTACATCTACATCAATCTTCTTAGCATCATTGCATATTGTTGTAACCCATGGAAAAAATGGGGTGTCATAGGGCTGAGTGGGGGTTAGTGTGTGTGATGGCTGAAGGGGTGTCTCACAGATGGGTGCAGCCAGAATTCTACCTGATACCTGTACAGCACCCTGCTCTGCGATGGCGCCCGTGGCTCACTGGGGATGCGGTGCCAGGTGCAGCGCAGGGGGAGGTTCTGCCTGGGACCCTGAAACTGGGGGGGAAGGGTCTGGCACCCCCCACATCCCCCATCCCAGAGAATGATGTGGGGGGATTCATGGTGGTTGGAGGGGTTGGGGTATTGTGGGTTGGTTCCTGATGGAGGATCCTCGGGGGTGTTGGAGGGGGTCTGGAGCAGGGAGGGGATACTGCGTCATCAGGGCAGGGATACAGGGTGGGATATCAGAGTGTTGAGAGGGAAGAATCTTGGGGAGTATCAGGGTGTCAGAGGTGATATGAGGTGGGATATGAGGGGATTGGGGGGCAGGGGAAGCGGTGGGGTATCAGGGGATTGGCAGGGGAAGAATCTTGGGGGATATCAGGGGGTTGGGTGGGCGGGGATATGAATTAGGATTTTAGGGTGTTGGGGGGAATAGGGGGTGGAGGATCCTGAGAGAAGTCAGGCTGTTGAGGGCGGGGTGAGGGGAGGTTTCTGGGGTGTTTTGGGGG
Source organism: Rallus limicola (assembly GCA_022605955.1). Classification (NCBI taxonomy): domain Eukaryota; kingdom Metazoa; phylum Chordata; class Aves; order Gruiformes; family Rallidae; genus Rallus; species Rallus limicola. The sequence continues at coordinate 76,158 of JAKCOZ010000576.1, read as the reverse complement.
ATCCCAACCAGAGGATCCTGGGGGAACCTGGGCATTGAGAGGAAACACAGGGTGGAGAATCCGGGGGGGATATCCGGGTGGCGGGGAGGTGGGGGGGTGGCGGGGGGGGAATATGGGATAGAAAATCCCAGAGGTAAATGGGTCATCCCCCCCCCCCCCCCCCCGCCCAAACACCTTAGGGACTCACCCCAAATCGAGCCAGGTGTACCCCAGAACCATCCCAGGGACACACACACCCCCCAGACCCCTGAAACTGCTCCAGAGACCCACTCCGCCTCAGACCATCCCAGGGACTCTGCAACCCCTTAAATCCACTCTGGGACCCCCAAATGTCACTCAGGAACCCCCCCAAACCTCCCTGGGGACTTTCCAACATCCCCCACTCCAAGGTCCCCCTCAGCCCCCCCAGAACCCCCCCAAATCCCTTCAGGAGATGCCCCAACCTCCCCCAGGGACACCCCCCCCCAAACCCATCAGCCCTCCCAAAACCCCAACCACCTCCAGGGAACCCCCCCAAACTCCCCCCCACCCATGCCCCCCCCAACCTCCCTGAGGATTCTCCAATACCCTCCAAAATGGGGACCTCCCTCAGCACCTCCTGATGCCCCAAAACCCCTCCAAGACGCCCTCTAAATCTCCCCTGGGAGCCCCAAAACCCCCAGAAACCCCCTAAACCCCTCCAAGAACCCCCCTGGGACCCCCTTAGCCTTCCTGAAACCTCCAACCCTCTCCAGGGCCCCCCTCCAAAAAGGACCCCCCCCCAAAATCCTCTGAGGACCCTCCAACAGTCCTTCCCAATGGGGACCCCCTCATAGCCCCCTTAAACTCCCCCCAACCACTCCAAGCATGCCCAAATCACCTCAGAGACCCCCGAAACCCCTCCAAAGTTCCCCCAACCTCCCTGGGACCCCTTAAGCAATCCCCAACCCCCTCCAGAGGACCCCCCGTCCCAATCCCCCCAGCACCCCCCAAATCTCCCTGGGGACTCTCCCACCACCCCCCCAAGGGATCACTGAAGCCCCCTCCAAAGCCCCTCAACCCCCTCCAAGGGACACCCCAGAAATCACCCTGGGGACCCGCTAAACTACCACATGGACCCACACAGACCCTCCCCTAAAACCCCCACGAGACCCCTTCAGCCTTCCAAGGACTCCCCCAACCCCTCTGGGGACCCTCCAAAAGCCCCCCAACAACAGGGACCCCCTCAGTTCCCCCACCCCCAAAAGCCCCCCCAAACTATTCCAATGACCACCCCCCCAGACTCCACTGGGAACCCCTCAGCCTTCCAAAGAAACCAACCTCCCCCCTCAAATCTTTCTGGGACCCCTTCAGCCCTCCTGAAGCCCCCAACACCCTTCAGGAGACACCCCCCTCCCCAAAATCCCTCCAAGAACACCCCCCCACAAACCCCCCAGCCCTCCTGAAACCCCCAGATCCCCTCCCCCAAGGACCCCCTAAACCTCTTCACACTCCAACACCCACAAACCACTTCAAGCCCTGTTCCCCTCCACCCCCCCACCCCCAAAACCATCCCAGGGACACACTTCCCCCCCCCCAACTCACCCCAAGGGATCCCCACTCCAAGATCTGTGTGTCAGAAAGGGGGACCTGGGCATCCAGCCATGGAGCATTTTGGGGTACCAAGCTCCCTGGGAGGGGGGTTCAGGGTTGAATGGGGGGGACACACAACAGGGATCTGGGGAGGGGCGGGGGTCACCAGGCATCCGGGGTCCCTCGTTAACGGTTCTCTGGACCGTGATGCCCCAGTTGCCACCTGTTCATTTGCTCAGCAATTAATGATGATTTGAGGGGTGTGTGTGTGTGTGGTGGGACTGACCCATAACCAGTCCTTGCAGGGGAGGTGGGGGTGTGTGTCCCAGGACGCCTGGGTGGCTTTTGGGGGGTGTCTTCCCCACCCCTCACCCCCCACCCCCCCAGGGTAGGTTGATTTGGTGGGAGGGAGAGGTCTTGGGTCCTATGAGGGGGTGGGCAGGGGATGGGGAGGGGCTCCTTGGATAGCTGGAGGGGGGTGGGGGGGGAGCAATGAATGTCTGGGTGCCATTTGGGGGATGCATGTGTCTGTGTGTCCCCTTCCAGGGCATGTTGATTTGAGGGGGGAGGGACACAACATTCGGGTCCCTTTGGGGGGTGGGCAAGGGATGAGAAGGGGGTCCCTGGATGTTAGAGTCCCACTGGGGGGTGGGGGGAAGGGGTGTCTCAGAGGTATGTGTCCTGCTGGGGGGAGGTGGGGAGGGGGGTCCAAATACCTGGGTCCCTTTGGGGGATGTCTCCTCCTCCACCCCGCCCCTGTCCCCCAGACAGGTTGATTTGGGAGGGGGAACCTGGGTCCCTTTTGGGGAGGGGGGAGATGCCCATATGTCTGGGCCCCTTTGGTGGGGGGTGGGCAGGGAATGGGAAGGGGGTCCTCAGATGTCTGTGTCCCTCTGGGGGGGTTGGGGAGGGGGTCCCCCTGGGATACTTGGATCCCTGTTGGGGGGGTTGGGGAGTCCTTGGGGTGTCACCTCCGCCCCCCAGACACCTGGGTGTTCTCTATCCCCTACCTGGGTCCCTGGGTGCTCCACAGGGCTCTGTCCAACCCCCACCCCCCAACCCATATGCCTGGGGCCATGGGTGCTGCCCCCCCCCCCCCCCTCCAATCTATTGTTCTGGAGAACAAAAGGCTCCTGCCCTGTCGAAGCCCCAATTATCCAGCGCAGGGGAGCAGAGGGACCAGGGTGTCCCCAAACACAGCCCTGCCCTGCAGGGTTGGGTCCTCAGGAGGGGAGGGAGGGAGGGAGGGAGAGAAGGGGGGGGAGGGATGGATGAAGGGAGGGATGGAGGAAGGGATGGGGGAAGTTTTGAAGGGAGGGATGGATGGAGGGAGGGAGGGATGGTGGGAAGCATGGACTGATGAAGGGAGGGAGAGAGAAGAAACAGTGGAAGAAGGATGAAAAGATGGAGAAACTGAGGGAGGGATGAGGGATCAATGGGTAAAGGGTTAGATGGATGAAGGGATGAAGGAGTGGATGGATGAATGGATGGACAGAGGGGTGGATGGAAAGTTGGGGGGAGGGAGGGAAGGATGGAGAGAAGGATGGAGAGAAGGATGGAGAGAGAGACAGTTCAAGGGATGGACAGAAGGATGAATGGATGGATGGAGGGAGGGAGGGATGGAGGGATGGATGGAAGGGATGGAGGCAGGGATGGAGGCATCCCTGGGTGGACAGACGGATGACGGACAGACCACAGAGGACCCACCCTACCACCCCCACCCCACCCCCCTCTCAGCCGCCACCCTGGCGCCAACCCGGACCCAGCTCCATCCTGTCCCAGATCTTATCTCTGCCCTGGGGCCAGAGTGCCCCAGGCCCCGCCCCCTCCACAAGGACCAATGGGGTGGCCCGGGGGGGCAGTGCCAGCACACCATTGGCTGATGCCACCCCACTGGCCCCTATAAAAGCCCAGAGCTCTTGGACACCAACAGCCCCCTGGCTTCGACAAGGTGAGTCCTGGCACCCTGGGTCCCCTTTGCCTTCCTGGGGAGGGAGGGGGGGGGGGGGAGGGGGTGTGGGGTCTATAGGGTGGGGTGGGACACCTGGGTCCCCTCTTCCAATGTGGGATTTGTGGGGCAGGAAGGGTCCTAAACACCTCTCCAGATGTGGGGTCTATGGGGCAGGGGTGTCCCCTCTCCAGTTGTGGGGTCTGTGGGGTCTGTGGGGCAGGGGTCCCCCCCATCCTCTTTCTCACCGTCCTCTCTCCAATGTGTGGGGCAGATGGGGCCTCCTCGGACGTTGCTCCTCTGGGCTTGGTTCATGTTCCAGTGTGGTGAGTCCCCTTTGGCCAAAATCCCCCATTTCTCTACCCAAATTCCACCTCACCCCTCGCTCCACCCAGGTCCTGCTTTCCTACCCTGTCCCACCTCCTCTCCAACCCCAAATTTAGGCATTTCCAGCCTCAAAATCTACATTCCCTCCCATTCCACCTCTCCCTTTCCTTCTCCAACCCCAAATTCCTCATTTCCAGGCCCAAATTCTGCTTCATTGGACAAAATGAGGGCAGTGGATGAGGGGTTGGGCTGGTGGTCACCACGATCCCAATTGTATTCTGCAGGTGCTGATCCACCAGCAGGAAGAGGAGGCAAACTCTGCCACGGGATACGATGTGGCCCAGGGAGCACGTGCAGAGTGTCGGGCACAGGGCCTACATGCGTCCCCTTGCCCTCGTGCCAAAATTACCCCTGCAAGGAGGGGACACAGTGCCAGATGGTGGACGGGTGGCCCAAGTGTGTCCCCAAACCATCCTGCAAGAACTTCCAATGTGGAGAAGGAACCCAGTGCCAGATAGTGGGTGGTTGGCCTAAGTGTGTCCCGAAGCCATCCTGCAAGAACTTCCATTGCCAGGAGGGAACCCACTGCCAGATGGTGGATGGGTGGCCTAAGTGTGTCCCGAAGCCATCCTGTAAGAACTTCCAATGTGGGGAAGGAACCCAGTGCCAGATGGTGGACGGGTGGCCCAAGTGTGTCCCCAAACCATCCTGTAAGAACTTCCAATGTGGGGAAGAAACCCAGTGCCAGATGGTGGACGGGTGGCCCAAGTGTGTCCCGAAGCCATCCTGCAAGAAGATCCACTGTGGAGAAGGAACCCACTGCAAGATGGTGGATGGGTGGCCAAAATGTGTCCCCAAACCATCCTGCAAGAACTTCCAATGTGGAGAAGGAACCCACTGCAAGATGGTGGATGGGTGGCCAAAATGTGTCCCCAAACCATCCTGCAAGAACTTCCAATGTGGAGAAGGAACCCACTGCAAGATGGTGGATGGGTGGCCAAAATGTGTCCCCAAACCATCCTGCAAGAACTTCCAATGTGGAGAAGGAACCCAGTGCCAGATGGTGGGTGGTTGGCCTAAGTGTGTCCCCAAACCATCCTGCAAGAAGATCCACTGTGGAGAAGGAACCCACTGCAAGATGGTGGATGGGTGGCCAAAATGTGTCCCCAAACCATCCTGCAAGAACTTCCGTTGCCAGGAGGGAACCCACTGCAAGATGGTGGGTGGTTGGCCTAACTGTGTCCCGAAGCCATCCTGCAAGAACTTCCGTTGTGAGACAGGAACCCACTGCCAGATGGTGGATGGGCGGCCTAAGTGTGTCCCCAAACCATCCTGCAAGAACTTCCAATGTGGAGAAGGAACCCACTGCCAGATGGTGGATGGGTGGCCCAAGTGTGTCCCGAAGCCATCCTGTAAGAACTTCCAATGTGGAGAAGGAACCCACTGCCAGATGGTGGATGGGTGGCCCAAGTGTGTCCCCAAACCATCCTGCAAGAACTTCCAATGTGGAGAAGGAACCCAGTGCCAGATGGTGGATGGGTGGCCTAAGTGTGTCCCGTTGCCGTCATGCAAGAACTTCCGTTGCCAGGAGGGATCCCAGTGCAAGATGGTGGATGGGTGGCCCAGGTGTCTCCCCAAGCCCTCGTGTCAAGGCTTCCCCTGCAAGGGAGACACGCGGTGTCAGATGGTGGCTGGGAGACCCAAATGCCTCCCCACCCCCTCCTGTCGTCGCTCGCGCTGCGGCGAGGGCACGAGGTGCAAGATGGTGGGGGGCTGGCCCAAATGTGTCCCCCTCCTGCCCTCCTGCCGGGCCATCCGTTGCCAGAAGGGGACCACGTGCAAGATGGTGGCTGGGTGGCCCAAGTGCGTGGGCAAGCAGCTCTTCCAGAGGGAGGCACCGCCACCCCCAGCTCTCCAGGCGTCACCTCCCTGCCAGCACCATCCCTGTCCCAAGGAGTCCACGTGCAAGATGGTCGGCGGTTGGCCTCGGTGTGTCCCAGCCCAGGTGTCCTCAAGGAGACCTTCCTGCAGTGACATCCACTGTCCCCAAGGGACCACGTGCAGGATGACGGATGGGTGGCCACACTGTGTCCAACCCCAACCCTCCTGCCAGGACATCCAGTGCCAGAAAGGAACCAGCTGCCAGATGGTGGGTGGGTGGCCACGCTGTGTCCAGATCAAGACATCCTCAAGACCACCTACATGCAGTGACATCCACTGTCCCAAAGGGACCACATGCAGGATGACAGATGGGTGGCCCAACTGTGTCCAACCCCAACCCTCCTGCCAGGACATCCAGTGCCAGAAGGGAACCACTTGCCAGATGGTGGATGGGTGGCCACGCTGTGTCCAGACCAAGACGTCTTCGAAACAACCTTGCAGGGATGTCCAATGTCCCAAAGGAACCTCCTGCAAGATGATCAACAACCAACCCCGCTGCGTCCACAACCCACCCTCCTGCCACGATGTCCAATGCCAGGAGGGAACCGTGTGCCACATGGTGGACGGGTGGCCTTGGTGTGGACCAATCAAGACCTCCCACCCGCAGCTCACCCCCAAACCCCCGACATGTGAGGACATCCATTGCCAGAAGGGGACAATGTGCAAGATGTTGGATGGGTGGCCCAAATGTGTGGGTCCTCTGCCCTCCTGCAGTGACATCCAGTGTCCCCAGGGGACCATCTGCAAGATGGTCAGTGGGTGGCCCAAATGTGTCCACGACCCACCCTCCTGCAGCACCTTCCAGTGTCCAAAAGGGACCACGTGCCTCATGGTGCAGGGTTGGCCACGTTGCGTGCAGAGAGGACCATCCCACCACCAACCAGCTTCTGCCACCTGGGGGGGAACCAGGAAAGACTCTTACTCCCAACCCATCCCAAAACAACGTCCCAGCACGAAACCATCCTGCGCCAACACACGCTGCCACCAAGGGACCACGTGCAGGATGACAGATGGACAACCCCACTGTGTCCACATCCCACCCTCCTGCCAGGACATCCAGTGCCAGAAGGGAACCAGCTGCCAGATGGTGGGTGGGTGGCCACGCTGTGTCCAGACCAAGATGTCCCCAAGGAGACCTTCTTGCAGTGACATCCATTGTCCCAAAGGGACCACGTGCAACTTGATCAATGGCCAACCACAGTGTGTCCACAACCAACCCTCCTGCCAGGACATCCAGTGCCAGAAGGGAACCAGCTGCCAGATGGTGGATGGGTGGCCACGCTGTGTCCAGACCAAGACCATCATTAGGAGACCTTCCTGCAGGGACATCCAGTGTCCCAAAGGGACCATGTGCAGGATGACAGATGGACAGCCCCACTGTGTCCACATCCCACCCTCCTGCCAGGACATCCAGTGCCAGAAAGGAACCAGCTGCCAGATGGTGGATGGGTGGCCACGCTGTGTCCAGACCAAGACATCCTCAAGACCACCTACATGCAGTGACACCCACTGTCCCCAAGGGACCTCGTGCAAGATGATGGATGGGTGGCCACGCTGTGTCCACAACCAGCCCTCCTGCCAGGACATCCAGTGCCAGAAGGGAACCAGCTGCCAGATGGTGGATGGGTGGCCACACTGTGTCCAGACCAAGACCTCCATTAGAAGACCTTCCTGCAGTGACATCCACTGTGCCAAGGGGACCACGTGCAACATGGTCAGTGGGTGGCCACAGTGCGTCCAAAATCAACCAACCTGCAGTGATATCCAGTGCCAGAAGGGAACCAGCTGCCAGATGGTGGATGGGTGGCCACGCTGTGTCCAGACCAAGATCTCCCATATCCCAACTATCCCAAAAAGACCAAGTTGTGCGGACATCCACTGTGCAAAAGGAACCACGTGCAGCACAGTTGATGGTGGACCCAAGTGTGTGCTCCAGAAGCCTTCCTGTAGGGACATCCAGTGTCCCAAAGGATCCACGTGCAGGATGACAGGTGGACAACCACAGTGTGTCCACATCCCACCCTCCTGCCAGGACATCCAGTGCCAGAAGGGAACCAGCTGCCAGATGGTTGATGGGTGGCCACGCTGTGTCCAGACCAAGACATCCTCAAGACCACCCACATGCAGTGACACCCACTGTCCCCAAGGGACCATGTGCAAGATGACAGATGGGTGGCCACGCTGTGCCCACATCAAGGTATCTGGAGGACCTTCTTGCAGGGACATCCAGTGTCCCAAGGGGACCACCTGCCACATGATCAATGGCCAACCACAGTGTGTCCACAACCAGCCCTCCTGCCAGGACATCCAGTGCCAGAAGGGAACCAGCTGCCAGATGGTGGATGGGTGGCCACGCTGTGTCCAGACCAAGACCATCATTAGGAGACCTTCCTGCAGGGACATCCAGTGTCCCAAAGGGACCATGTGCAGGATGACAGATGGACAGCCCCACTGTGTCCACATCCCACCCTCCTGCCAGGACATCCAGTGCCAGAAAGGAGCCAGCTGCCAGATGGTGGATGGGTGGCCACGCTGTGTCCAGACCAAGACATCCTCAAGACCACCTACATGCAGTGACATCCACTGTCCCCAAGGGACCTCGTGCAAGATGACGGATGGGTGGCCACGCTGTGTCCACAACCAGCCCTCCTGCCAGGACATCCATTGCCAGAAGGGAAACGCCTGCCAGATGGTGGATGGGTGGCCACACTGTGTCCAGACCAAGACCTCCATTAGGAGACCTTCCTGCAGTGACATCCACTGTGCCAAGGGGACCACGTGCAATATGGTCAGTGGTTGGCCACAGTGTGTCCAAAATCAACCAACCTGCAGTGATATCCAGTGCCAGAAGGGAACCAGCTGCCAGATGGTGGATGGGTGGCCACGCTGTGTCCAGACCAAGATCTCCCATATCCCAACTATCCCAAAAAGACCAAGTTGTGCGGACATCCACTGTGCAAAAGGAACCACGTGCAGCACAGTTGATGGTGGACCCAAGTGTGTGCTCCAGAAGCCTTCCTGTAGGGACATCCAGTGTCCCAAAGGATCCACGTGCAGGATGACAGGTGGACAACCACAGTGTGTCCACATCCCACCCTCCTGCCAGGACATCCAGTGCCAGAAGGGAACCAGCTGCCAGATGGTTGATGGGTGGCCACGCTGTGTCCAGACCAAGACATCCTCAAGACCACCTACATGCAGTGACACCCACTGTCCCCAAGGGACCATGTGCAAGATGACAGATGGGTGGCCACACTGTGCCCACATCAAGGTATCTGCAGGACCTTCTTGCAGGGACATCCAGTGTCCCAAGGGGACCACCTGCCACATGATCAATGGCCAACCACAGTGTGTCCACAACCAGCCCTCCTGCCAGGACATCCAGTGCCAGAAGGGAACCAGCTGCCAGATGGTGGATGGGTGGCCACGCTGCATCCACATCAAGATGTCCCCAAGGAGACCTTCTTGCAGTGACATCCACTGTGCCAAAGGGACCACGTGCAGGATGACAGATGGACAACCCCACTGTGTCCAACCCCAACCCTCCTGCCAGGACATCCACTGCCAGAAGGGAACCACGTGCCAGATGGTGGATGGGTGGCCACGCTGTGTCCAGACCAAGACATCCTCAAGACCACCTACATGCAGTGACACCCACTGTCCCCAAGGGACCATGTGCAGGATGATGGATGGGTGGCCACGCTGTGTCCACAACCAGCCCTCCTGCCAGGACATCCAGTGCCAGAAGGGAACCAGCTGCCAAATGGTGGATGGGTGGCCACACTGTGTCCAGACCAAGATGTCCCCAAGGAGACCTTCCTGCAGTGATATCCAGTGTCCCAAAGGGACCACGTGCAACTTGATCAATGGCCAACCACAGTGTGTCCACAACCAACCCTCCTGCCAGGACATCCAGTGCCAGAAGGGAACCAGCTGCCAGATGGTGGATGGGTGGCCACGCTGTGTCCAGACCAAGACCACTCTGAGGCAGCCATCATGCAGAGACATCCACTGTCCTAAGGAAACCACGTGCAAAATGTTACAGGGGTGGCCCCAGTGTGTCCACAGGCAATCATCCTGCTATGATGTCCACTGTCCCCAAGGATCCACGTGTAACATGGTCAGTGGTTGGCCACAGTGTGTCCAAAACCAACCAACCTGCAATGACATCCAGTGCCAGAAAGGAACCAGCTGCCAGATGGTGGATGGGTGGCCACGCTGTGTCCGCATCAAGATGTCCCCAAGACGACCTTCCTGCAGGGACATCCAGTGTCCCAAAGGGACCACATGCAACTTGATCAATGGCCAACCACAGTGTGTCCACAACCAACCCTCCTGCCAGGACATCCAGTGCCAGAAGGGAACCACGTGCCAGATGGTGGATGGGTGGCTACGCTGTGTCCAGACCAAGACCATCATTAGGAGACCTTCCTGCAGTGACATTCACTGTGCCAAGGGGACCACGTGCAAGATGACAGATGGGTGGCCCAACTGTGTCCACCAACAACCCTCCTGCCATGATGTCCACTGTGCCAAGGGGACCACGTGCAACATGGTCAGTGGTTGGCCACAGTGTGTCCAAAATCGTCCCTCCTGTAGTGACATCACCTGCCAGAAGGGAGCCACGTGTCAGACAGTTGATGGTTGGCCACAGTGCATCCAAACCAAGACCACCATTAGAAGGCCTTCCTGTCACGACATCCACTGTTCCAAGGGGACCACGTGCAAGATGACAGATGGGTGGCCTCATTGTGTTCACAGGCAGCCATCCTGCCACGATCTCAATTGTCCCAAGGGGACCACGTGCAAGATGGTCAGTGGTTGGCCACAGTGTGTCCAAAACCAACCAACCTGCAGTGATGTCCACTGCCAGAAGGGAGCCAGCTGCCAGATGGTGGATGGGTGGCCACGCTGTGTCCAGACCAAGACCACTCTGAGGCAGCCATCATGCAGAGACATCCACTGTGCTAAGGAAACCACGTGCAAAATGTTACAGGGGTGGCCCCAGTGTGTCCACAGGCAGCCATCCTGCCATGATGTCCACTGTCCCCAAGGGACCACGTGCCACATGGTCAGTGGTTGGCCACAGTGTGTCCAAAACCAACCCTCCTGCCAGGACATCCAGTGCCAGAAGGGATCCACATGCCAGGTGATCAATGGGTGGCCACGTTGCATCCAGACCAAGACCTCCATTAGGAGACCTTCCTGCAGTGACATCCACTGTGCCAAGGGGACCACATGCACGATGACAGATGGGTGGCCCAACTGTGTCCACCAACAACCCTCCTGCCATGATGTCCACTGTGCAAAGGGGACCATGTGCAACATGGTCAGTGGTTGGCCACAGTGTGTCCACAACCAACCCTCCTGCCAGGACATCCAGTGCCAGAAAGGAACAAGCTGCCAGATGGTGGATGGGTGGCCACGCTGTGTCCAGACCAAGACCACCATTAGGAGACCTTCCTGCAGTGACATCCACTGTGCCAAGGGGACCACGTGCAAGATGACAGATGGGTGGCCTCACTGTGCCCACCAACGACCTTCCTGCCATGATGTCCACTGTGCCAAGGGGACCACGTGCAACATGGTCAGTGGTTGGCCACAGTGTGTCCAAAATCGTCCCTCCTGTAGTGACATCACCTGCCAGAAGGGAGCCACGTGCCAGATGGTAGATGGGTGGCCACACTGTGTCCAGACCAAGACATCCTCAAGACCACCTACATGCAGTGACACCCACTGTCCCCAAGGGACCACGTGCAAGGTGATGGATGGGTGGCCACGCTGTGTCCACAACCAGCCCTCCTGCCAGGACATCCAGTGCCAGAAGGGATCCACGTGCCAGATGGTGGATGGGTGGCCACGCTGTGTCCAGACCAAGACCATCATTAGGAGACCTTCCTGCAGTGACATCCACTGCACCCAGGGGACCATGTGCCAGATGACAGATGGGTGGCCCAACTGTGTCCACCACCAACCCTCCTGCAGTGACATCCAGTGTCCCAAGGGCACAACCTGCACCGTGACAGATGGGTGGCCTCGGTGTCTTCCCAGCTCTGCCCTCTTCAGCTCTGTCTCCTCGGGCCACCCCACCTCCACCCCCTTGTTTTCCCCTGAGGTCTCATCCCCTCCCATGTCCTGCGTGGGCATCCACTGCGTCACCACCCCCTCCTCCTGCCAGCACGTGGCCTGCAGACCCGGCACCGCCTGCACGCTGGTACATGGTCACCCTGCCTGTGTCTCCAGACCTTCCTGCAGGAACCTTCACTGCCAGGTGGGAATGGGCTGCAAGGTCCTCAACGGGTGGCCCCGGTGCGTCCGCGTCCCCTCCTGCGGTGACCTCAGGTGCCCCAACGGGTCCACCTGCCGGGTGGTGCAAGGGTGGCCCAAGTGCCTGAGGATGAGGATGAGGAGGAATGCACCAGCCACCTCCTGCGCCGAGCTCTCCTGCAAGTCAGGCACCGTGTGTCACCTGCTGGCTGGTGGTGTCCCACGCTGTGTCCCCCAGCCCGAGCCAACGTGCTCCACCCTGCGCTGCCCGGCAGGCACCACGTGCCGCCTGGAGGAAGGCTGGCCCAAATGCCTGCCCAGCAAGCCATCCTGTGACACCATCCGTTGCCCCGTGGCCACCACCTGCCAGATGGTAGGAGGTTGGCCGGCGTGTCTACCCAACAAGCCATCCTGCCACACCGTCCGCTGTCCAGCTGGGACCACCTGCCAGGCAGTGGAGGGGTGGCCCAATTGCGTGCCCAACAAGCCCTCTTGCGCCGAGGTGCATTGCCCAGCGGGGACAACGTGCCAGCTGGTGGACCACTGGCCCACCTGCGTGCCCAACAAGCCATCCTGCAAGGATATGCATTGCCCAGCTGGAACCACGTGCCAGGTGGTGGAGGAGTGGCCCAAGTGCGTGCCCAAGGAACCGTCCTGCAACGACATCCACTGCCCAGCCGGAGCCACGTGCCAGATGGTGGAAACCTCGCCGAGATGCGTCCCCAACCAGCCCTCCTGCAAAGACCTGCATTGCTCAGAGGGGACAAGGTGCCAGGTGGTGGAGGGCTGGCCCAAGTGCGTGGCCAACAAGCCACCGCCTTGTGGTGACCTGCCTTGTCCGCCCGGCACGGCGTGCAAGAGAGTGGGAACCTCCTTTAGCTGCGTCCCCAACCCCCCATCCTGCAGCAGCATCAGCTGCCCGAAGGGGACGAGCTGCAAGGTGGTGGCAACCACCCCCAGGTGCCTCCCCGTGGCGCAGCCCCCGCTGGTTTGCCACGTCCTGGGGCGCTGGCGCTACCGGGCCTTCGATGGGAAGAGCTATGGGTTGGCTGGAGCTTGTACCCAGCTGTTGGTGGCCACCTGCGGCGCCCAGTTGCCCGCCCTCGAGGTGACAGCGAGCGGGCAGGTTGGCAGGGGCCCGGGTGCCACCTTCAGCCACGTCACGCTCCGTGGTGACGGCTACGAGTTGGTCCTGCTCCGAGGAGAGGAGACAATGGCCAGGGTGAGGATGCAACCCCGGGTGGAGCAGGGGATGAGGGTTGGGGGGTGGGTTATCTTCTCCAGGAGGAGACCCTGGGAAGGGAGGGGATGACACCAAGGAGACCCTGAGGGGGGGGACCAAGGTGACAGGTGTCCTCTCTTGCAGGTGGCCGGGCGCCAGAGCCGCCTGCCCCTCTCTCTGGCGGGGGGCAAGGTGCGTGTGGAGCGTCGTGGGGGGCAGCGGCGGGTGACAACAAGCGCAGGGGTGAGGGTGGCCTACGGCGGGGACGGCGCGGTGACGGTGACAGCACCAGCCACCCTACGGGGACAACTCTGCGGTGTCTGCAGCCAGCCTGAGGAAGGGGACAGCGGGGGACAGGGGGGACAGTGCCGTGAGTATGGGGGGGGGAGGAGGTGAGGGTGGTGGGATGGGGGAAAGAGGTGGAGGAGGATGAAGGGGGTGGAGAAATGGGGGGAGGAGGATGGAGGGAAGGAGAGAGGGATGGAGAAATGGATGGAGGGATCATGGGAGGGAGGGAGGGAGGGATGGAGGGATGATGAACCCTTCCAGAAGAACAACCAAACGAACCACCACTCTTCCCACCCCCACAGCTCCATCCTGCTCCCCCAAACACCCCCAGGAGCCCTGTGCCACCAACCCCTCCCCCCCCGTCCTCACCTCTGCCTCCGCCCCGGCCACCTGCTCCGCCCTGGGCATGGGCCACCTCCGCACCTTCGACCGGCTCCACCGGGACTTCCCTGTCTCCTGCCTCTACCTCCTGGCCGGGCTCTGCCCCGGTGCCGGGGGCGGCCCCGAGTCCTTCCGCGTCCTGGTGCGTGGCGGCGCCGGGGGCATCGTCGGCGTCCAGGTCCTGGTGCCGAACGCCCGTGTGGGGCTAGAAGCCGGGCAGGTGACGGTGAGTAGCTCCAGGGGCGAGTAAGGAAGGAGTAGGGTGACATGAGGGCAGGGAGACAGAGGTGTGAGGCTGGAGTGAGGCGGTGAGTAGACCCTGAGTAACGAGTAAACCCCGGGCAACGAGGGAGTAAACCCCGAGTAACAAGGGAGTAAACCCCGGGCAACAAGGTAACAGGCTACAGGCTCCCCAAAAATGAGGTTCCACCCCCTCCCATCACCCTCATACCCCCCCCTTTAACACCCCTTTCCCCCTCCACGCAGGTGAACGGCGTGCCCACCCGCCTGCCCCACATGCTGGGGACCTCGGGGGTGACGCTGGAGTCCCGGGGTTGGGAGGTGACAGTGAAGACCCCCCGAGGGGTGACGGTGGCGTTTGACGGGCACCACGGCCGGGTGAGCGTGGGGGTACCGGCGCGTTACGGGGGGCGTCTCTGCGGGTTGTGCGGGGACTTGGACGGGGACCCCCGAAACGACGTGGAGCCAGCGGGGGGGCCGGCAGAAAGGGGGAGCGGGGAAGGTTGCGGGCAGGTTTCAGGGTGCCAGGGGGAAGGGAAAAGCCAAGTAGAGGCCGAGGAGGAGGAGTGCGGGGTGGTGCTGAGAAAGGAGGGACCCTTCCGGTTCTGCCACGGGACCGTCCACCCCGAAACCTACTACCGGGACTGCGTGGCCGACCGGTGCCACGGGCAGGGCGCCTGCCGCGTCCTCGCCGCCTACGCCGCCGCCTGCCAGGAGGCCGGGAGGAAGGTGATGGAGTGGCGCTCCCAGGGCTTCTGCCGTGAGTCACCCGCACCGGGACATGGGTTAGGGGGGTGGAGGGGGGGACACGGCCCCATAGAGGGACCTGGGGGGGACCTGGGGACTTGGGGGGACACACGGCCCCATAGAGGGACCTGGAGGGGGAAGGGGGGACAAGGACACAGGGGCCCCATAGAGGGACCTGGGGGGGGAAGGGGGACAGGGACACAGGGGCCTCATAGAGGGACCTGGGGGGGGAAGGGGGGACAGGGACACAGGGGCCCCATAGAGGGACCTGGGGGGGGAAGGGGCGACAGGGACACAGAGGCCCCATAGAGGGACCTGGGGGGGGAAGGGGCAACAAGGACACAGGAGCCCCATAGAGGGACCTGGGGACTTGGGGGACACAGGCTCTATAGAGCACCCGGGGGGACACAACACAGTCCCATAGAGCACCCTGGAGACTTGAGGGGGGGGGTGGGAGGATGACACAGGCCCCCATAGAGCACCCTGGGGGACACACCAGGCAGGACAACACCCCCCCAACACTCTTCTCTCTCCCCACCCCTACCCCAGCCCCCAAGTGCCCACCCGGCACCCGCTACGCCCTCTGCCCCCCCGGCTGCACCCAGGGGTGCCGGGAGGGCTGCATCCCCCCCCCCACCGCTAGCGGGGGCACCCATGGGTGCTGGGCCACGGCCACGTCGGGGACCTGCCGGGCCGTGGGGACCCACCACTACCTGAGCTTCGACGGGGCTCCCGTGGCCGTGGGGGACAACTGCTCCTACGTGGTGGCACGGAGCTGTGGCCCCCCCAGCATCCACCCCACCTTCGATGTCACCGTCACCGACCCCCCCCGGGGGTGGCAGCGGTGGGCGCAGGGTGATGGTCAGCGTGGAGGAGCATCGTTGGGTGCTGCAGGGGGGGCGGGTGGAGGTGAGAAACGGGGGTGGGGGGAAGGGGGGCTGGGAAGTGGGGTTGGATGGAGAGAGGGGAAGGGGAAGGGTGAGGGATGGAGGGATGAATGGACCAAGGTTGGACAGATGGGACAAAGGGAGAAGGGACCGAGGATGGATGAGGGTTGGATGGAGACGAGACAGAGAAAGAAGGGATCAAGGTTGGATGAAGAGACGGAGGAGAGATGAGCAACAGCTGGATGGGGGTGGGATGGAGGTGGGATGGAGAAGGGATGGGGGAGAACAGATAAAGCTGGATGGAGAACGGATGAAGGCCGGATGGAGGAGGAGGAGGGATGGAGGGAGGAAGAAGAACAGGTGGAGGTTGGATGGAGATGGATAGATCGTGAAGAAGCGAATAAATGGAGACGATCAGGCTGGGTGGGTGGAGGAGAGAGGGAGGGAGGGATCATGGGATGGAGGGGTGGCTGAAGGCCATGGGTGGAGGGCGGGATGGAGGGATGGCTGGAGAAGGCCTGAGGCTCAGGTGGGGCAGCCAAGCAGGTCCCAGCCCCCTCCCTCAACCCCCCCTCATCCCACCCCCCTCCCCCCCGGCGGCAGGTGGACGGCGCCGCTGTGTCGCTGCCCTTCTGCCTCCGTGGCCGGAGCGTCTGCGTGTCCCCCCGAGGTGCCACCACCCTCCTCTTCCTCACCACCTTCGGCCTCCACATCACCCTGGGGCCTGGCGCCGCCCTGGCTGTCACCGTGTCCCCCCGTTACCGCAACGTCACCTGCGGCCTCTGCGGGAACTTCGACGGTCACCCCGGCAACGACCACCTCACCGGGGACACCGGGGACACCACCTGTCACCGTCCCTGCCCGGGTCCCACGTGTCCTCCTTGCCGCCAGTCCCCCAAAAGAGCCTTCGTCCACACCGAGCTCTGCGGGCTCCTCCAA
This sequence comes from Rallus limicola, assembly GCA_022605955.1. Taxonomy (NCBI): domain Eukaryota; kingdom Metazoa; phylum Chordata; class Aves; order Gruiformes; family Rallidae; genus Rallus; species Rallus limicola. Next base: position 59,420 of record JAKCOZ010000576.1, on the reverse strand, counting down.
GCCCCCCGAGGCCCCTTTGGGGACTGTCACCCCGTGGTCCATCCCGGCACCTTCTTGGCCATCTGCCAGCGGGAGCTGTGCCAGGGCCCCGGGGACAGGAGGGTGCTGAGGGAGGTGCTGGGTGCTTATGAAGCCGCCTGTCACCAGGCCGGGGTCCGGGTGGGAGCCTGGAGCATCCCCAGCCTCTGCCGTGAGTCGGGGACCCGCGGGGTGGGAGGTGGACGCGGGGGCCGGGGGGCTCCTCTGTGGTCACTCCCCAGCTAGATGTCACCCCCCAGGACATGCCCCCGTCAATGGTGACCTTGTGGTGGCCATCCCCCTGTCCTGCATCCCTCTGCCCCCCATCCCTCTGTCCCCTGTCCCCCTGTCCTCCCACGACACCCACAAGGTCCCCTTGGTGTCCCTCCATGTCCCCACTCCCCAGCTGGATGTCACCCCCCAGGACATCCCCCCTGTCAACGGTGACCTCATGGAGGCCACTCCCCTGTCCCCTGTCCTCCCACGACACCCACAAGGTCCCCTTGGTGTCCCTCCATGTCCCCTCCCTGTCCCCACCACACCCACCAGTGCCACCCTAGGTGGCCATCCATGACATCCCCCTGCCCCCCACCCGCAGCATCCTTGTTGCCTCCCCCCATCCATCCCCCCCACCCGTGGCCTCTCTACCTGCCCCTCTCCGAGGTGTCACCCGTCCTCATGTCCCCACACCCCCCCCTCTTGTCACCCTGCAGCCCCGTGGTGCCCCGCTGACTCTCGCTGTCGCCCCGGTGTCACCTGCGTCCACCACCGGGCGCTGCTGAGGAGGGACCTGTCTACAGGTGAGGAGGGGACACAGTGGGGACCCCCAGGGGTGGGGACACAGTGGGGACAGGAGGGGACCACAAATAGGGTGGGGACGGGATGGGACCCCCAGGGGATGGGGATGGGAATGGGATGGGGACCCCAGGGGATGGAGACACAGTGGGGACATGGTGGGACCCCCAAGGGTTGGGGACATGATGGGGACACAGTGGGGACAGGACGGGGACACAGGGTGGGAGCAGAAACCATGAAAAGAGGGGGGATGGAAGGGGGAGGAGATGGAGAAACAGGAGATGGGGGGGTGGGGGGTGTTGGGGGTTGGGGGGTGGTTGGACAGACAGAGGGACACATCGAGGAGCAGCTTCAGCTGGAGAGAGAGAAGCAGTGAGGGGTGGGGGGAGGGAGGGAGGAGGAGGCCACTGAGGAAGGAGAGATGGGTGGAGAGACCAGGGGGTGGCTGAGTGAGGAACCGGAGGGGGATGGACAGGGAAACCGGACGGACGGACGGACGGACGGGTGGGGAGACCATGAAGATGGAGGGATGGAGGGAGAGATGGACGGATGGATGGACAGAGGGATGAGGAGATGCTGGAGTGTAGGGATGGACAGATGGACATGGGGAGGGAGGGAGGGATGGACGGACGGACAGATGGATGGATGGATGGAGAGACCATGAAGACAGATGGATGGATGATGGGATGGATGGACGGACAGATGGACTGTGGATGGAGAGGGTCAGTGGATGGATGGACAGACAGACAATGAAGACAGATGGACAGACACAGGAGGAGGAAGAGCTGGAGACCTGAGGCTCTGGGAGGCTGGATGGAGGCGGGGGGGGGACAGGGTGATGGGGGGGACGGGGGTGACACCCTGACCCATGTCCCCTCCCCAGGCCAGCTGCTGGGAGCGCTGCCCCTGCCAGGCCTCGGTCAGACCCTGGTGGCCCCTGGGGACACTGTGGGCCAGATCCTGGGGGTGCCCTTGGGTCTTCGGCCCCTCCAAGGTGTCCCCTTGGTCCCTTAGTGGCCTCCCCCAAAGGAGCAGCCAGGGGTGGGGACAACGGGGACACCTGGCTGTCCTGGCAGCGGGTTGTCCCCTCCCCTGGGCGTCCCACCAGGATGGTGGCCAATAAAACCTGCTGGTTCCAGCTCTGGGTGGTGTCTTTGGTCTGTCCCCAACTTGGGGACACCCCTGCGCCTGGGGACACCCCCACCCCCATCAGCCACAACCCAAAAACCAGTTCAACCCTTTATTGGCCGTGCCACCCCCCTGGTGACAGCGGTGTCCCCTCCCCCACACCGGTGACGACTGTGTCCCCATCCCCACCCCGCGGGTGATGGCCGTGTCACCACCCCCACCCCGGTGACAGGGGTGTCCCCTCCTTTTGGGGGGGGAGTGGGTGAAGCTCAGATCTTGCCAGGGAAGGTCCCCGCCTCACGGAGCTCGTCCCACGTTGTCACCTGAGGGGGGGGGGGGAGGGGGACACACAGATGACAGGGAGTGAGGGACGTGAGGGGGGGTGGGGTGGGGGGTCAGGGTGACATCATCAGGGACATCACGTGGGAGAGAGGGAGTACGGTGCTGTCAAGGGGGACGTGGGGACACCAGGGGACCCCAGGGGGCACCCAAAGATGCTGGGGACACCAAAAGAACTCCAGGGGCTGTGGGGCCACCATAGGAGACACCATAGGGGGGCCCAAAGATGTTGGGGACATCAAGGGGACACCATGGTGGCCCCAAGGACACTGGGGGCACCGAGGGAACACCAAGGGCTGCGGGGACCCAAGGACTGTAGGGACACTGGGGGAGATCTGAAGGCCATGGGGCCACCAGAGGGGACGCTGTTGGGGTCCCTGAGGACCTTTGGAGCCACCACAGGGGAACCCGAGGACGATGGGGACACCGAGGGGGCACCAAGAGTGACCCAAGGGCTGTAGGGACGTTGGGGGAGAGCCCAGGGCCGTGGGGCCACCACAGAAGCCTGAAGAACATCGGGGCCACCACTGGGGATGCTGCCGGGGATCTGAGGAGCTTGGGGCCACCCCAGGGGCCACATGAGGAGCTTGGGGCCCCCCCAGGGGACACGTGAGGGGCTTGGGGGCCCCCCCAGGGGCCAGCACTCACCCAGGAGGTGGGACACAGCGACTTGTAGACGCGGAAGTACCACTGGCAGGGGGTGGCGTCCGCGCCCTTGGCCGCCATGGCCTTCTCACAGCGGTGGAAATCTGGGGACAGGAGGACAAGCAGGGGGTGAGGGGGGGGCTGGGGGGGGACAAGGGGCTGGGGGGAGGGGGAGGGGACACCGGGGGGGTGGGGGAGGGGCGGTACCCAGGTAGTTCTGCCAGCAGTTGCGGGTCTGGTTCTGGTTGGGGAAGCGGCTGTCGAAAGGCGCCGTCTTGTAGCGCTCCAGCTTGGTCTTGATGTCCTCTGCCATGGCTGGGGGGGGCAATCAGCACCAATTAGCGTTCACTAATTAGTTAGGAGGGGAATTCATTCATTAGCAGGGTGGTTTGGGGTAACTAAGGGCCATAAGGTTCGTTAGGAGCTCGTTGCTCCCCAGTTGTGTCTCAGCCTAGGGGAAGAAATACCCCAGATGGGGCCAGCCGGGTTAATTACACTAATTAATTAATCAGCATGAGGCTAAACATGGTTAATTAACTCACAGGGTAATTAGAGGAGATCAATACCCACAAGAACTTACTGGTGGGGTTAATGTCCAGCCACTTTTCCAGTAAACCCCCATTCCCTCCCAGTAACTCCCCCCACTGCCTCCCAGTAACCGCCCCCCCCGCCGCCGCCTCCTAGTAACCCCCCCCCCCATTGCCTCCCGGTAACCCCCCCCCACTGCCTCCCGGTAACCCCCCCCCCCCCACTGCCTCCCGGTAACCCCCCCCCCCCCACTGCCTCCCAGTAACCGCCCCCCCCCGCCGCCGCCTCCTAGTAACCCCCCCCCCCCCCATTGCCTCCCGGTAACCCCCCCCCCATTGCCTCCCGGTAACCCCCCCCCACTGCCTCCAGGTAACCCCCCCCCCCCACTGCCTCCCGGTAACCCCCCCCCACTGCCTCCCACTAACCCCCCCCCACTGCCTCCCGGTAACCCCCCCCCCCATTGCCTCCCGGTAACACCCCCCCCCCCGCCGCCGCCTCCCGCTAACCCCCCCCCCCCACTACCTCCCAGTAACCCCCCCCCGCCGCCTCCCCACTCCCTCCCCGTGCCCCCAGTAGCTCTCCCAGTCCCTCCCAGTGCTTCAGCTAAGCCCCCAGTCCCCCCCCAGCGCTCCCAGCAGCCCCCCCGTCCCTCCCAGTCACCTCCCGCCCCTCCCAGTGCCCCCAATAGCCCTCCAGTTGCCCCCAGTACCCTCCCAGCGCTCCCAGTAGCCCCCTCATCCCCCCCAGTTACCCAATACCCCTCCCAGTGCTCCCAGTAGCCCCCCAGTTACCGCCGACTCCGCTTCAAAGTGACTTTCACCGCCGCCGCCCTCCGGCCGGAACCAACGAGACGCGGCGGAAGTGCAGCGCGCCGCCGGAAGTGACGCAACCCCCGCGCTCCGTCCGGGGCATTAAAAAGGTGGGGGAGAAACCATCGAGACGCAGCGGATAGAGTGGCCGAGGAGGAGCGGGAGGGGCTCCTGAGGGGAGGAGCGTGGTGCCCACCGAGAGGAAGCGGGAGGACTGAGCGTCGACATCGGGGCCTACCCGGAAGTGCCACCAAAATACGCCGAAACGGCCCCAAAAAGCCCCTCACACGCTCCCCCGTCCCCAGGCCGGGCAGTAGGAGCCGCCCCGCACCCCAGAGACCCCCTTGTAGCCACCAGAAATAAGCCTCAGGGTGCCCAGCGGGGCAAAAAGCCCCCCACCAGCACCCCCAAAACACACCCAGGAGCCCCCAAATCCCCCCCGAATCTCAGAATCCCCATTTCTGTCCCCAAATCCCTCCCGAGATTCCTAGGGATCCCCTGGGGCCGTTCTTGGTGGTGGTTGGAGGGACACGGACCCCGGCGCTAGGACCCAGGGGAGCCGCACACGGTCCCGCCCTTTGAGGGCACTTCCGCCCGGCCTGGGGCGGAGCGGTGACGTCGGATGAGTTGATGCGCATGCGCGGGTCCTGAAGGTGGTTTAAAAGGGGCGGGGACTGGGATAACGCGTTTCCGGTTCCGGGAGGGGGACGCGTGAGGCCCCGCGTGGTGCAGCGGCGGGATGAGGCCAGGTGGGACTGGGGGGGACTGGGAGGGACTGGGAGGGACTGGGGTGGACTGGGAGGGGGCTGGGGGGGCTGAGAGGGACTGGGGTGGACTGGGGGCATTGGGAGGCACTGGGAGGGGGCTGAAAGGGACTGGGGTGGACTGGGAGGGGGCTGGGGGGGCTGAATGGGACTGGGAATGGGGCTGAAATGGACTGGGGGGTAACTGGGATGGGACGGGTATGTTGGGAGGGGGACTGGGAGGGTACTGGGGTATATTGGGAGGGTACTGGGGTATATTGGGGTGGGACTGGGGTGGATTGGGGCGTAGGGCGGATGGCCTTGGGGGTAACAGGGACTGGGGGCACCTGGAAGAGAACTGGGATGAGACTGAGGTATCCTGGGGGGCACTGGGGGTAGCTGGTGGGTGTACTGGGAGAATTGGAATGAACTGGTTTGGATTTGGGGGGGAACTGGGATGGGACTGGGGTTGGTTCAAATAAACTGGGGTGTACTGGGCACGACTGGGATAGAGCTGGGAGGGACTGGGATGAGCTGGGAAGGACGTGGAGGGGATTGGGGTAGGACTGGAATGTACTGGGGGGACTGGGATTAACTGGGGGGGAACTGGGAGGAGATTTGGGTTGAACTGGAATCAATAAAGCTGTACTGGGATAAACTGGGGTGGGGTAAGGGGTGGGAGAGAGGAGTAAGGGGTGAATTGGGAGGGTCATTATGCTGTACTGGGAATACTGGGAGCCCCTGGGCAGGGCCTGGGAGCTCCCAGCAGCACTGCCAGTCTGTCCCAGTGCTCCCAGTTGCCCCAGTTTGACGGTGCCTCCCGCAGGTTTCAGCCCCCGGGGGGGGCGCGGCGGCCGTGGTGGCTTCAGGGGGGGTCGAGGTGAGTGTGGCCCTTCCCAGTGCTCCCAGTAAGGCCAGTCCCACCTTGACTGGGAGCCCTGATTCCCTTCAGACCTCCCTAATTTCCCAGTATGCCCAGTTACATCCCTGTTCCTCCTCCCAGTATGCCCACCTCCCCTCCCTGCACCTCTCTTTCCCTTGCCCAATTTGCCCAGTTAACCCCTGTCCCTTTCCCAGTATGCCCTGTTGCTTCCCAGTACCCCCAGTTCCCTCACAGTACCCCTGGATGCAGCCAGACCAGCTTCCAGCATCCCCAGTTGCCCTGTGCCCCCTCCCCCAGTTCTTCCTAGTGCACTCTAGGAACCCCAGTTTTCCCCCAGTCTCTCCCAGTAACCCCAGTTCCCCCCCTAGTTCCCCTCCCAGTGCCCCCAGTAACCCCAGTTCCCCCCCCAGTTCCCCTCCCAGTGCCCCCAGTGCCCCCAGTTCCCCTCCCAGTGCCCCCAGTAACCCCAGTTCCCCCCCCAGTCCCCTCCCAGTAACCCCAGTGCCCCTCCCAGTGCCCCCAGTAACCCCAGTTCCCCACAGGTGGAGGATCCTTCCAGCCCCGGGGGGGTCCCCGCGGGGGCGGAGCCGGGGGGCGTGGCCGAGGCGGCCCCTCGCGTGGGGGGCGTGGCTCCCGCGGGGGGCGGGGCGGAGGCGGCGGCTTCCGAGGGGGCAGGAAGGTGACGGTGGAGCCGCACCGGCACGAGGGTGAGGGGCGGGGCCTGAGGGGGGCGGGGCCTGGGGAGGGGGCAGTTGGGGGTCCCAGGGCGGTGGGGGGGGGGGGGCAGTTGGGGGTCCCAGGGCGGTGTGGAGATGCTGGGGGAGGGGGGGGGGCAGTTGGGGTTGCTGGGGGATTTTGGGGGGGTAGTTGGGGGTCCCAGGGGGGTGGGGGGGGGGGCAGTTGGGAGTCCCAGGTGGGGGTGGAGGTGCTGGGGGAGAGGGGGGGACAGTTGGGGTTCCTGGGGGTGTAGGGGTCCCGGGGGGGTGAGGCAGTTGGGGGTGGGGTCTCCCAGGAGGCTGTTGGGGGTTCTCGGGGGGCAGTTGGGGGTCCCTGACTCCCCCCCCTCCTGCCCCCCCCAGGGGTGTTCATCTGCCGGGGGAAGGAGGACGCCCTGGTCACCCGGAACCTGGTCCCAGGGGAGTCGGTGTACGGGGAGAAGAGGATCTCTGTGGAGGTACTGGGAGGGACTGGGAAGGGGTTGGAAGGAGCAAAGGGGGACCAGGAGGGGGTTGGAGGGACTGAGAAGGCACTGGAAGGGGGTTGGAGGGACTGGGAGGTGGCCAGGGGTGACTGGGAGGGGACTGTGGGTAACTGGGGGCGCACTGGGGGGAACTAAGAGGGCACTGGGAATTGGGGAGGAGCCTAAGGAATCTGTTAAGTGGGGCACTGGGAGGCACTGGGAGGGGAGCAGGGCACTGGGAAGTTGCTGGGGGCAGTTGGGTACCCTGCCAAGACCTTCCCAAGCCCCATACTGGGAGCACTGGGATGTGGCACTGGGAGGGCAGGGCCACCCCAGGGGTGTCACAGCCGGTGAGTGACGTGTCCTGAGGGTGTCCCTGTCCCCAGGACAGTGACACCAAGTTGGAAATGGTCACCAGAGCCCTTCCCCAGTCCATACTGGGAGCACTGGGATGTGGCACTGGTGGCACTGGGAGGGTGGGGCCACCCTAAGGGTGTCACAGGCGGTGGGTGACGTGTCCTGGGGGTGTCCCTGTCCCCAGGATGGTGACACCAAGGTGGAGTACCGCGCCTGGAACCCGTTCCGCTCCAAGCTGGCGGCCGCCATCTTGGGTGGCATCGACCAGATCCACATCCGCCCGGGGACAAAGGTCCTTTACCTGGGCGCCGCCTCGGGGACAACCGTGTCCCACGTCTCCGACATCGTGGGACCGGTAAGGACCACTGGGAGCCACTGGGAGCCACCTGGGGACCTCAGCGGGTGGCCCCAGAGTGGTCACGAGGGGCCACGAGGATGGAGTCACCAAGGTCTTGGGAAGGGTTGGAGGTGGCATCTCCGTGTCCTTGGTGTCACCAGGTGGTGGGACACAAGGGTGGGGTCACCAAGGTCTTGGGAGGGGTTGGAGGTGGCATCTCCGTGTCCTTGGGGACACCCTTGAGGCCCTTTTGGCGATGTCCCCAAGGGAGGCCCAGACCCATGCCCCCACCGTGGCGACACCAGCGGTGTCCCCAGGGGCACTGGCTCTCCCCTCCCCACCCTTGGAGGTCCCCTCCCCAGGGTGGGCTGAGGACATCCCTGTCCCCCTGTCCCCAGGAGGGGCTGGTGTACGCCGTGGAGTTCTCCCACCGCTCGGGACGGGACCTCATCAACGTGGCCAAGAAACGAACCAACGTCATCCCGGTCATCGAGGACGCGCGGCACCCCCACAAGTACCGCATGCTGATTGGTCAGTTGGGGGGGCCTGGAGGACAATTTGGGGGTCCCTGAAGGTCTGGGAGGTGGTTTTGGGGTTCCTGGGGGGGGGGTTGGTGGTGTGGGAGGAGGTCTGGAGGCACCTCAGGGTGTCTCCAAGAGGTTTTTGGGGGGGGTTCTGAAGATCCAAGGTGAGTTTGGGGGGACCTGGAGAAGAATGTTGGGGTCCCTGAAGGCCTAGGAGGTGGTTTTGGGGTTCCTCGGGGGGGTTTGGTGGTGTGGGAGAAGGTCTGAAGGCACCTCCGGGGCTTCCTGGGGTGCTTGGGGAGTTCCTGGGGAGAAGTTTTTGGGGTCCTGGGAGATCTGAGTGGCGATTTGGGTGGAGGGGGGGGCGTGGGGTGTTGGGGGGGACTGGTTTTGGGGTGCCCTGATTTTGGGGGTGCCCCCTCTTCCCCCAGGCATGGTGGACGTGATCTTCGCGGACGTGGCGCAGCCGGACCAGACGCGCATCGTGGCGCTCAACGCCCACAACTTCCTGCGCAACGGGGGCCACTTCGTCATCTCCATCAAGGTGACCAGTAACCACCAGGAACCGGCACTGGGGGGCAGCAAGGGGGCACTGGGAACCAGTAAGCCACCAGTAGGAGCTCACTGGGGAAGATTAAGCGCCTGTAAGGGCTTACTGGGACCAGGAAGCACCAGTAATGGGGCACTGGGAATCAGTAAGCACCAGTAAGGGCTGACTAGGGACCAGTAAGAACCAGTAGTGGGTAACTGGGCACCAGTGTGCACCAGTAAGGGTTGGCTGGGGCCCAGTAAGGACCAATAAAGGTGCACTGGGGACCAGCGAGGCCCAGTAAGGCCTGACTGAGGCCCAGTAAGGCCTGGCTGAGGCCCAGCGAGGCCCAGTAAGGCCCGGCTGAGGCTCATCAAGGCCCAGTCAAGCCTGGCTGGGGCCCAGTCAGGCCCAGTAAAGCTTGGTGAGCCCACAGGCCAACTGCATCGACTCGACGGCGCCGGCTGAGGCCGTGTTCGCGGGGGAGGTGAAGAAGATGACGGCCGAGCAGATGAAGCCGCAGGAGCAGCTCACGCTGGAGCCCTACGAGAGGGACCACGCCGTGGTGGTGGGGGTCTACAGGTGGGACTGGGGGCACTGGGGGAACTGGGGTGGACTGGGACAGGGAATGACAGGTACTGGGACAGCACTGGGAGGGGGAATGGGAGGGACTGGGAGGACTGGGAGGAGGAATGGGAGGGACTGGGAGCACGGGGATGAATTGGGAGGAGGAATGGGAGGGACTGGGGGGGAACTGGTGGAACGGGAGGGAGAAATGGGAGAGGGGAGGGGCCACTGGGCTGTACTGGGAGGGTGGAGGGGGCACTGGGCTGTACTGGGAGGCCTGGGGGAGGGGGGTAACTGGGAGGCCTGGGGGGGTCATGTGATGAAGGTGACACCCCCCCCCCCCCCTCCCTTCCCCAGGCCGCCCCCCAAGCAGAAGTGATGCCTCTTCCTCCTGGGGGCGGGGCCACGCAGGCTCCGCCCACCAAGGGGGGGATGATTGACGCCTCTTTGCCCTGCTGTGGGCGTGGTCACTGCTGGTCCCGCGTGTGGGCGGGGCAAGCGAAGCTCCGCCCATTGGTGGGCGGGGCCATGAATGCAGACTGGGGGTATGGTTTCTGTTGTTCCGCCCCTTTGTGGGCGGGGTTAATGGGTCCCGCCCCCTCATGGGCTGTTTTTGGGGGGAGGGGGGCCAGAAATGGGTTTTTTTTAATTAAAATAAAGGGTAAAAGGCAGCTCCTGGCTGGGGGGGACAAATTGTGGGTAATGAGGTGATTAATTGGGGGTGATTAAGTTATGAAAGGTTGGGGACTAATTTGTGGTCATTAGGGCTGGAGAAGGTAATTAATGGGGGGCTGGGGGGTGTTAGCTCGTGGGGGAATAATTCATTAGGGGGAATTAGGTCATGGAGTGGGGGTAACTAATTGGAGGATGGCTAGGTTATTGGTGGGGGGCTTAATTAACCTGGGGAGGGGCTATTAATGCCTGTGGGATAATTAGGTGGGATTATAATTGGGGGATAATTAACATTTGGGGTTTAATTAACCCATGGTGGGGTTAGTGAATCCCTGGGGCAGGTTCATCCGTGGGGGGTGGCAGTAATTAACCCCCTGGGGGTGGTTAATTACTCGGGGGGGCGTAATTACGTTGGGGGAGGGCCTGGCTGGGGGCGTGGCTTCTAGTCCCGCCCACTCGAGGGCGAGCCCGCCCGCCTCCGAGCGCACCGCCTCCTTCCCGCGCATGCGCCGAGGGCGTGAGGGGCGGATGGGCGGTGCTCGTCGCCGGCGTTGGGAGAAGGAGGCGGGACCAGAAGCCTCGAAAACCGCTCGCCCATTGGTCGGTCGGGAGGGAGAAAGCCCTTTGGGGCTTCTCATTGGTTGGAAAGGGCCGGGTGGCGGGCGGGGCCGCACCTGCGCGGGAGCGGAGCGGCGCGGCGGGTTTGTTGTGGGCGCCATCTTGGCCGGGCATTACTGGGAAATCCCCCGGGCGCCGCCGCCCCCCGGCCCCGCTCCGGGCCCGGCCCCGGCCCCGCCGCTTCCCCGGCCCCGGCCGCTCCTCCCCGGCCCCGCCGCTCCGGCCACCGCAGGTGAGACTTTCCCCTTCCCTCCCTTGGCTTCCCCCGCGGGGCCGCTGCCCCTTCTCCGGGGGGGGGGGGGGTGTGTGTGAGGGGAGAAGGGGGGGGGGCGAGGCTGAGGCTGAGGCCTGCGCCCTGTCTGGGGCCCGGGGGGTGCGGGGAGCCCGGCCCGGGAGCGGGGTGGAGGCTCCGGCGGCGCTCGCTGGGCCAGGGCGGAGTGCTCCGGCCCAGTAGGGACCCTCCTGTCCCAGTATAGAACGTCCCGACCCAGTACAGAGTGTCCTGTCCCAGTATGGGCCCTCCCCGTCCCTGTACCCACCCCAGTATGAATCCCCTCCCGTCCCAGTGTGACCTATTCCAGTCCCAGTATGGAATCCCCCTCCCGGCCCAGTGTGGAACCCCTCTTGGCCCAGTATGGACCCCCTCCTGTCCCAGTATGAGCCCTCCCATCCCAGTGCGGACCCTTCTGTCCCAGTACAGAGCATCCTGGCCCAGCATAAGCCCTCCCCGTCCCATTCTAGTATGGATCTCACTATGGATTCTCTCTTGTCCCAGTATGACCTCCCCCAGTCCCAGTATGGAATCCCCTCCCATCCCAGTATAGATTCTGACATCCCAGTATGGGTTTCTTACAGCCCCAGTATGACCTTTCTCTCGAAGTGCAGACTCTTTCCATCCCAGTATGGACCCTTCTTCATCCCAGTGTGACCCCCCCCAGTCTCATCATGGATGCCCTCTTCCCAGTATGGGCCCTCCTGTCCTATTGTGGGCCCCTCACAGTTCCAGTATGGGCCTCCCTGTCCCAGTATGATACTGTCCCAGTATGATGCTCTCCCAGTACCTGTACAGCTCCTCCCCTCAACCCAGTCCAAATACTCCCTCCATACTGGTTTTGCTCCCTCTCCAGTATTGGTTGGACGTTCCAGACCCATCCCAGTTCAATTTCCATCTGTCCCAGTTCCCCCCAGTCACCACCACCACCGCCCCCAGGTAAACTGAGGCACGGAGCCCTGCCCTCTCCACTCCTCCATTCCACTCCCATCCCCCATACTGGTCCATACCAGTTTGTACCAGGATCTTCCCCCCTTAATACCCTGTAGTGGGGGGGGAGGAATTTAGGACCCAGGGTGGATGTTTAGGACCCAGGGTGGATGTTTAGGACCCAGGGTTAGGGTGGGGGGCTGGGGATGGTTTAGTCTGTGCCCCTTCTCAAAGCCCCTCCTACTGCCAACCTATTGGCTGCTGAGGTAGGGGACCAGCCAATGGGAAGGCTGTTGCTATGGCAGCATCAACCAGGCGGCAACGGGAGCAGCTTCATCATCCTCCCCCCACCCCCCAAAACCTCCTCAGGATGGGACGTGGCCTGAAGGAAGGGGCGTGGCCAAGCCCCCTACCATCTGCCCTGTTCATTCTGGTCCCTACTGATGATCCCCCACCATTTTATTCCCTCTGATTAAGTAAAGCAACCGAGGTTTTTGCCGCTGTTCACTCTGAACCCTACTGATGACACTACCTTCTTCCCTCCACTGACCTTAGGGTGGTTACAGGGGGGTGAAGGATAGATTTTAGGGGGGAGAGGGGTTGTCTCTGCCCCCCATCCCCCCACACCCCATAATTTCCTTCTCACAGGTGGCACCGGTAGCGCAGGATGCCCGGGACCGACCTGGCCGGGCTTTTTATTCCGCTCTGAGCCCACGATGTCGGGCCAGTCCAGCCATGCTCCTCCATTCGCCAGCATCCAGCCCATGGCTGAGCCCCCCCAGGTACCCCTGGAATTTGAGGGGGGGGATGCCTTTAGTCTTAATAATGCCCTGCTCTAGTCCCCATGAAAGAAGGGGCACTAGGACCCTGCTCTTGTCCCCATGGAGGGGGTGCACTAGGACCCTGCCTTAGTCCCCATAAGGGGAGGGGATGGGGGGGGGGCACTAGGACCCTGCTCTGGTGCCCCCAGATGGGGGCACTAGGACCCTGTTCTAGTCCCCATAAGGACGGTGCGGGGGCACTAGGACCCTTGGGTGACCCTGGGATCTCTTGGGGATGGGGGGTGGTGGGGGTGGGAAACCCCTAAAACAAACGGGGGGGGAGTGTATCTGTGGGTCACAACCGTGGATGTCACCGGTGATCCAAACCTCCCCACCCAAATCGCCCCCCCCCCCTCCAGTTTATCCCAGTCCAAAACCCAACTGGATGATACTGGGAGACATTACCTCCTCCCCCCCCCCTAAATGTCATCCATGCCCCCCTACCTCCCCTTTCAAAAACTAGATCCTCCCGGAGCTGACCCTGCTGCAGCGCCGCGTCCCCCGCAGCTTTCGGGACGCCGGCACCGCTCCCCTCCGGAAACTCTCCGTCGACCTCATCAAGACCTACAAACACATCAATGAGGTCAGCAAAGGGGGTGGGGCTGGCACCCATGGGTGCTGGGGGGCTGGGGTTGGCACCCATGGGTATCCCGGGGGGGTTATAGCCCCATAGAGAGGGATTTTTGGCACCCATGGGTATCCCGGGGGGGGGTTATAGCCCCATAGAGAGGGATTTTTGGCACCCATGGGTATCCCGGGGGGGGTTATAGCCCCATAGAGAGGGATTTTTGGCACCCATGGGTATCCCAGGGTGGGTTATAGCCCCATAGAGAGGGATTTTTGGCACCCATGGGTATCCCGGGGGGGTTATAGGCCCATAGGGAGGGGGGGTTGGCACCCATGGGTGCTGGGGGGTTGGGTTCGGCACCCATGGGTGTCCCAGGAGGGATATAACCCCACCATAGAGGGGTATCTGCCACCCATGGGTGCCCCAGGGGAGTTATAACCCCACATATAGGGGGCCCAGCTACCCATGGGTGCCCCTGGGGGGGCTATAGCTCCCTTACACAGGCTATTCAACACCCAGGGGTGCCCCAGATGGCTTCTGCCCCCCCATATAGGGGTCTCTGCCACCCATAGGTGCCCATGGTGGGTTATAACACACCTGTAGATGGGACCCTGCCACCCAGGGGTGCTCCAGGGGGGGTAATAGCCCCCTGACACGGTGTATTCAACACCATGGGGTGCCCCAAATGGGTTCTGCCCCCCTATATAGGGGTCCCTGCCACCCAGGGGTGCTTCAGGGGTGCTATAACACCCCATATAGGGGTCCCTGCCACCCAGGGGTGCCCCAGGGGGGTAATAGCCCCTTTACACAGTGTATTCCACACCATGAGGTCCTCCAAAAAGGTTCTGCCCCCCTATATAGCGATCCCCACCACCCCCAGCTACCCCCTCACCCCTTCCCCACCCCGTATCACCCCATTATCCCCCCCCCTCACCCCTTCCCCACCCTGTATCACCCCATTATCCCCCCTCCCCAGGTTTACTACGCCAAGAAGAAGCGGCGGGCGCAGCAGGGGCCCCCCGAGGACGCGGGGACCAAGAAGGAGCGGCGCCTCTGCAACGAGGGCTACGATGACGACAACCACGACTACATCGTGCGCAGCGGCGAGCGCTGGCTGGACCGCTACGAGATCGACTCCCTCATCGGCAAAGGCTCCTTCGGACAGGTTTGGGGGGGGGGGGGCCCAAAAGGAGCCCTAAGGCACCCCTATTCCTCCAGCTCCAGCCCCCGGGGTGTCCCCGTAGATATACGACAGGAGTTTGGGGGAGGCACCCCCATCACCCCTGGGGTCTCCCTGTTGCTCCCAGCTCCCTCACAACACACCCAAGGTTCCCTCTGCCAGGTTTTGGGGGTCCCTTAAAGTCACCCTTGGGGTCCCCACAGCATTTTGGGGGTCCCCCAGACCCAGCCTCAGGGTCTCTACAGCATTTGGGGTCCCCCAATCCACTCTCTGGTCACCTCCCATTCCCCCTCCTTCCCCCTGGAGACCCCCCAAGCCACTCAAGCACTCTCCAGAAGTCTCCAGACCCCTTAAAAGACCTCAAACACCCCTCAGATCTCAGAAGGCCCCCAGACCTCTCAGATTTTCCCTCTGGAGACCCCCCCCCAAATCCCTCAAGCACCCCTCAGAAGACCCCCAAACCCTTCAAGCACCTTTCAGAAGCCCCCTCAACCTCTCAAACACCCCTCAGAAGCTTCTCAATCCCCTCCCAGAAGCCCCTTAACCCACTCGTATTCCCCCCAGAAGACCCCCAATCCCCTCAGAACCCATCTCCCTCTCCCTCCCTCTCCCACCTCAACCTTTTACCCTCCCCTCACCCCACCCGTTTTTAAGCTTCCCCCCAACACCCCTCTTTCCCCCCCCACCCCCTTATTTAGGTGGTGAAGGCCTACGACCACCAAGCCCAGGAGTGGGTGGCCATCAAGATCATCAAGAACAAGAAAGCCTTCCTCAACCAGGCCCAGATCGAGCTGCGCCTGCTCCAGCTCATGAACCAGCACCACACCGAGATGAAGTACTACATCGGTCGGTGTCTCAAGGGGGGGGCAGCTTTTTTGGGGTGGGGGGAGGCAGAGGGGCATCTAAAGGGGTGGTGTTTAGGGTTGTCTTAATGAGGAGCCCCTTAACGAGGCCGGGGGGGTTGTTGTGGTGGGTCACAACCAGCACTACACTGAGATGCAATACAACATCGGTTGGTGTCTCAAGGGGAGGGCAGCTTTTTGGGATGGGGGGGAGGTAGAGGGGTGGTGTTTAGGGTTGGCTTAATGAGGAGCCCCTTAACGAGGCTGGGGGGGTTGTTGTGGTGGGTCACAACCAGCACTACACTGAGATACAATACCACATTGGCCGGTGTCTCAAGGTGGGGGGGGGGGGGGGGAGGAGACAGAGGGGGACCTAAAGGGGTGGTGCTTAATGTTGGCTTAACTAAGCACGGCTTAACGAGGCCCCCCTGGGGTGGGGTTTGGTGGGGGCGGGGGGTTACGTTGTGTTGTGTGTGGTGTGTTCCCCTCTCCCCTCCAGTTCACCTCAAGCGTCACTTCATGTTCCGCAACCACCTGTGCTTGGCCTTCGAGCTGTTGTCCTACAACCTCTACGACCTCCTGCGCAACACCAACTTCCGGGGGGTCTCCCTCAACCTCACCAGGAAGTTCGCCCAGCAGCTCTGCGCTGCCCTCCTCTTCCTCGCCACCCCCGAGCTCAGCATCATCCACTGCGACCTCAAACCCGAGAACATCCTGCTCTGCAACCCCAAGCGCTCCGCCGTCAAGATCGTGGATTTCGGGAGCTCCTGTCAGCTGGGCCAGAGGGTGAGGAGGGGGAGGAGGAGGGGGAGGGGCTTAGGGGCATCCCATGCCACACCCCTTCCTCCCCCTGCCCCCTCCTCCCCTCTCCTTCCTTTCCCCCTCCTCCCCTCTCCTTCCTTTCCCCCTCCGCCCCTCTCCTTCCTTTCCCCCTCTCCTCCCTCCCTTCCCCTCTCCTCTCCTCTCCTTCCCTTCCCCCTTTCAGCTCCACACCCCTGGGGCTGAAACACACACCACACCCCCCCCCCCCAGAATCAGTGGTTGGGGGAAGGACTATCCAGCTATGGAGCCCGAAGCTCCGCCCCATTTAGATAAGGCCACGCCCCTTCACAAGGCTCCACCCCCGGTAATAAAGCCCCGCCCCCAGGATCCGACCTCCCACCCTGGGCAAGATGGGGGGTTCGGAGCGCTAAGCCCCGCCCCTGATGGGATAAGCCCTGCCCCATGGCATAAGGACACGCCCCTTCCCTTGGCCCCACCCCTGCCACCTCTATGGCTGTGACTGCCTAAGCCCCACCCCCTGCAGCAAGTCCCGCCCCTTAAATACACGCCCCCCCCATCCCCTCCCCGCGCCCCTCTAACCCCCCCAACCCCCTCCCTGTGCCCTTCTAACCCCCCCAACCCCCTCCCCGCGCCCCTCTAACCCCCCCCAACCCCCTCCCCGCGCCCCTCTAACCCCCCCCAACCCCCTCCCCGCACCCCTCTAACCCCCCCCAATCCGCTCCCCTGGGCATCGCGGCTCCGCCTCCCCTTGTCCCCACCCCCTGCCCCTCTGAAGCCCCGCCCCCTGTCCCCTGATTGGCTCCCCCCCCTCCCAGATCTACCAGTACATCCAGAGCCGGTTCTACCGCTCGCCTGAGGTGCTGCTGGGGCTGCCCTACGACCTGGCCATCGACATGTGGTCCCTGGGCTGCATCCTGGTGGAGATGCACACGGGGGAGCCGCTCTTCAGCGGGGCCAATGAGGTGAGGGCGGGGGTGGGCGGGGACAGTGGGGATAGGTGGAGGTTTGGGGGAGCAGAGGGGTGGGTTTGGGTTTGGGAGGGGGCGTGGTCTGGGGATGGACAGGAGTGAGGTCAGTGGGGGAAAAGGGGTGGGTGGGGCTACTGGTGGGCGGGACTTGGCCAGCACAGGCTGAAGAAGTGACTAGGGGTGTTCTTGGGCCGCCTTGGGGACACCAGAGACAGCCCTGAGAAGGTCAGGGTCACCTTGGGGACATCCCTGGTTAGGTCAAGGTGGCCTTGGGGACCCTGGAGATGTCTCCAGTGAGGTCAAGGTCACCTTGTGGACCCTGGAGATGTCCCCAACTAGGTCAGAGTCACCTTGGGGACATCCCTGGTGGGACCCCCCTGACCTTGGGGACACGGGTGACGTGTGTGTGTGTGTCCCCAGGCCGACCAGATGAACCGGATCGTGGAGGTGCTGGGGCTGCCACCCCCCCACATGCTGGATCAGGCCCCCAAGGCCCGGAAGTACTTTGAGAAGCTTCCAGAAGGGGGGTGGACCCTCAAGAGGAACAAGGAGAGCAAGAAGGTATGCACCAGTATAAACCAGTAAGGATCAGCACGCACCAGAATGTATTAAGGGCCTCCCAGTATGGCCCAGTAGCCTATCAGGACCTCCCAGGACTCACTTGGTTGCTCCTGTGGTCTCCCAGGATGTCCCAGTGGTCGTGAAGTGCCTCCCAGTATGGCCCAGTGCCTCCCAGTATGGCACACTAACCCCTTAGGGCCTCCCATGGACACCCAAAACCCCTCAGAACCCCTTTGGAGACCCCTAAACCATCCAGTCTTCTCCTTGGAGACCCCCCAAACCCCTCAGATCTTCTCCCAGAAGGTCCCCAACCCCACTCATTTCGCCTTTAGAAGACCCCAACCCCCCTGAGAACCCATCGAGCAGACCCCAAACCCCCTTGAGAACCCATCGAGCAGACCCCAAACCCCCTTGAGAACCCATCTAGAAGACCCCAAACCCCCTTGAGAACCCATCTAGAAGACCCCAACCCCCCTGAGAACCCATCTAGAAGACCCCAAACCCCCTTGAGAACCCATCTAGAAGACCCCAACCCCCCTGAGAACCCATCTAGAAGACCCCAAACCCCCTTGAGAACCCATCTCCCACCCCTCCCCCAGGAATACAAGATCCCGGGGACGCGGCGTCTCCACGAGGTGCTGGGGGTGGAGAGCGGTGGGCCGGGGGGACGCCGGGCGGGGGAACAAGGCCACGCTCCTTCCGACTACCTGAAGTTCAAGGACTTGGTGCTGAGGATGTTGGACTACGAACCCCGGAGCCGCATCACCCCCTTCTACGCTCTCCAACACAACTTCTTCAAGAAGACCAACGATGAAGGTACCAACACCAGCAACAGCACCTCCACCAGCCCGGCCATGGAGCACAGCCACAGCACCAGCACCACCAGTTCCATCTCCAGCTCGGGTAAGGGAGGACAACCCCACCGTCACCAGCAACGAGGAGGTGCTGGGGTGAGGGTGGGGTTCAAGCCTGTCCTAGATCTGTCCTTGTCCCAACCAGGAGACGTGTTGTGGGGACACCACAAGCTCTAGGTCATCTTGAGGTTGTGTGTCCTGTTGGGTGGTGGCTCCTGGGGCCACCTCAACCTTCTGGTCCTCTCCAGTCCCTATCCCAGTCCCTCCAGTCCCCATGTCTTGGTGGGTGGTGGCTTTTTGGGCCACCTCAACCTCCTTGTCCTCTCCAGTCCCCATGTCTTGATGGGTGGTGGCTCCTGGGGCCACCTCAACCTCCTTGTCCTCTCCCTTCCCTGTGTGTCCCACCAAGCTCCACGTCCTGTTGGGTGGTGGCTCTTCAGGCCACCGTGACACCTGGTCCTGTCCCATCCTCACCCTGTTCCTCAGGTTCCGTGTCCTACGTGGTTTCATCTCCCCAGGTCACCGTGGTGGCCCAGAATGTGACCGCAGGGCTCAATCCTGTCCTAGATCTGTCACCATCCCTCCAGGCTCTGTGTCCTGTTGGGTGGTGGCTCCTGGGGCCACCACAACCTCCTTGTCCTCTCCAGTCCCCATCTCTGTCTCTCCAGTCCCCATGTCTTGATGGGTGGTGGCTCCTGGGGCCACCTCAACCTCCTTGTCCCCTCCAGTCCCCATCCCAGCCCCTCCAGCGTCCGTGTCCTCCTAGGTGACACCTCCCCAGGCCACCCCAATCCCTTTGAGGTCCTCCCTGTCCCATGCCATTGGGGTTGATGTCCCTGTTGTCCCTGGCAGGTGGCTCCAGCGGCTCCTCCTCCAACGACAACCGGAGCTACCGCTACAGCAACCGTTACTACGGCAACGCCGCCCCCCACCCCACCGACTACGAGATGCAGAGTCCTCAGGTACCCGCGGTGGCACCCGTGGGGGTCCCACCCACCCCTGGGGACACCCCGGCCACGGCTGGCTGGGGGACGTGGACCTCAGGGACCCTTGAGGTCCCTCAAGTGACATTGAGTGGGTGACATGGACCTTGGGGACACCCTGGCCATGGAGGGTGGGTGACATGGACCTTGGGGACCCTTGAGGTCCCTCTGGTGACACTTGGTGAGTCACGTGGACCTTGGGGCCACCAGAGCCCATGAGGATGCGTTGTCCCATGGGATGGTGACCTTGGGGACACCGTGACCTTGACATAGGGTCCTTGGGGACATCATAGCCACAAGGTGGGGACATTGGGCACCCTGTCACAAGGAGACCTTGGGGAGACTCACTGTGATGTGGACACCGTGACCATGACATAGAGGCCATGGGGACACCATGACCATGAGGTGGGGACCTTGAGGACCCCACAGTCATAAGGTGGAGACCTTGGGGACACCGTGACCATGACGTGGGCACCTTGGGGACACCACGACCAGGACCATAGAGACCTTGGGGACACTGTGACCATGCCAGGAACTTGGGGTCACCATGACGTGGGCACCTTGGGGACACCCACGACCATGACGTGTCAACCCCGTAGACCCCATGCCCACGTCCCACCTCCCCCTGGGCGCTTTGGGGACCCCCCCCACAGACAGAGTTGGGAGTAGGGGGACACCACCCAACCCAAACCCCCCCTCTAACCCCCCTCCCTCTGTCTCTCTCTCTCTCTTCCCCCCCACCCAGGGCCCCCCAACGCAACCCCCCCCGCCCGTGGGGTGACCCGATGGTGCCACCACCCGCCGCCAACGACGCCTTTACCCCATCGGGACCCCCCAAAGTCCCCCAAGGAGGATCAGGAGGACCCCCAGGAGGACCCCCCGGAGCTCCTCCCGCCTTCCCTCGCCCACCTCACCACCACCACCACCACCACCACCCGCATCATCACCACCCGCCGCCGCCGCCGCCGCATCATCACCCGCCGACGGTTCCTCCCAACCCCCCCTTGGGTCCCACCAACGAACGGATGGATTTTGGGGGGGCCCCTCCACCCCCACCACCCCCCCCACCCCCTCCACCCCCTCCACCCCCTCCACGGCATCAGCCGGACTCTTTCAACCAATCAAATTACCGGACTCGAGGGGGGGGAGGAGGAGGAGGAGGAATTGGGGGGGGGGGGGTGATGACCTCATCGGGGGGTGGGGGAGGAGGAGGAGGAGGGGGGGGGGGGAGGGGCGCACCCCTACCACGAGGACTCGGCTCTTTTGGGGGTCTGTGTACCCCAAAGTACGGCCGCCAGCTCTTGACACCCACCCCCCCCACCCCCCCCCACACACCACCCCCCCCACCCCCAAAAAGAAGGCGTGGCCCCTCCCCCCCACCCCCCCGTGGCGCTTTATTATTATTAATAATAATTATTAATTATTATTGGGGGGGGTGTAACTGGTTGGGGGGCACCCTCTTATTGGGAGGGGGGCACCCCTGGTTTTTTGGGGGGCACCTTCATTTGGGACTGATACACAGATTGGAGGGGGGAACCCTTGTTTTGGGGGGGAGCACCCTGATTTGGGAGGGGCACCCTCATTTGGGATTGACTTACAGATTTGGGGGGGGGGCACCTATGGATTTTGGGGGGCACCCTCATTTTGGGGGTCAGCCTCATAACGGGGCCCCATTGATTTGGGGGGTACCCTTGTTTTGGGGGGAGTCCCCATAGATTTGGGGGTACCTTTATTGGGGGGGGGGGAAGGGGCACTCATTTAAGGAGGACACCCTCCCCCCCATAGATTTGGGGGGGTACCCATGGATTTGGGAGGCGGGCACCTATGGGTGGGGATGCTGACCCCCCCCCTTGCCCCCAAGGGACCATGCTCCTGACATGGGGGGGGGCTCTAGGGTTTGGGAGTCCCTGTAGCCCCCCAGCCCCTCGATACCCCAACCAGGCGGTTTTCAATGCAGAATGGGAGGAACTGGGGGCAACTGGGAGCACTGGGGTGTCGAGGACATTGGGGGCAACCGGAGGCACTTGAGGCAACTGGGAGCACTGGGGCATCAAGGGCATTAAGGTAACTGGGAGGAACTGGGCCCCTGGGGACAACTGGGGGCACTGGGAATAACTGGGAGCACTGGGGCATTGAGGACATGAAGGGCACTGGGGGCAACTGGGAGTGTTGGGATGGTGAGCCTCTGAGGGCAACTGGGAGGAACTGGGAGCAGTGGCTTGTGGAGCAGACTGGGAGGGAACTGGGAGTGTTGGGACAGGAAGCTTTTGGGGGTAAACTGGGAGCACTGGGGCAACTGGGAGTGCTGGAGGCTACTGGGAGTGTTGGGGGGATGTGCATTGGGCTAACGGGGCAACTGGGGGTAACTGGGGGCAACTGGGAGTAACTAGGAGCAACTGGGGGCACAACTCCACACCCCCTGAATCTCGGCCTCCCTGCCCCCCAGGTTAATTAGCACCAACTAATTACGACCTTGAGGACTTGCCTGGAGCTCAATTAACACCTGAGCTCATTAAGAGACCTCCTGAATAAGCTCGAAGCTGATTGGCTGATGATCCACCCAGGGCAAGTCTGGACCATCCAGGGGCAGCTGAGTCAGCCCAGCCCATCCCAGTTCAGCCCCAGTGACTGGGTAGGGTTAAACTGGGATTTCCAGAGAACTGGGTGGACTGGTTCCCAACCAGTTTCCCCCCCTCCTGGAACTGGGAGGTTCCATAAGGTCTTCTGGGGTTGGACTGAGGGGGAACTGGGAGGCTCTTTTGGGGGGGGATGGAGGAAGAGGAGGGGATGTGAAGGCATCTCCCTGGCTTCTGGAGGGACTGGGAAGATTTGGGGGGGGGTGGTCTATAGGGTCCATGTCCCCCCCCCAATCTTGATCTTGGGACTGTGGTGGGGGAGGAAGGTGAGGATGGGGGGAGGAGGAGGAGGAAGGAGACCTGGAGGACTCTGGGGAGGGGGGGTTGGTGCTTCTTGGGGGCTGAGTTGAGCGTCCAGTGAGGAACCGTGTTGTTGGGGGGTCCTGCTGGAGGGAGGAGGTGAGGTGGGGGGGAGGGTCTTGGTGGTCCCTCACAGCCACCTTCTCCATCCCTTGGTCCTGCAGCCATGAGGAGCCACCTTCTGAAGGCCGCCCCCCCCCCCAAGATCCCCCCAAGAGGGGTCCTGGTGCCCCTTAACCCCCTTCACCACCCCCAGCTCCTGCTGCCCACCAAGGGGACGCGTTTTGGGGGTTGACCCCCCCTGAGATGGGTCCTGTTGTCCTCTCAATGGGTCCCATTCCTGGTGAGGAGCCGTGTTTTGGGGTTGAACCCCCCCACGTGTCCTGGTGCCCCTCAGCCCTTCTCCAGCCCCACACTCTGGAGGAACCACCTTTTGGCGTCCAACCCCATCCAAGACCCATCCTGCTGCCCACCAAGGAGACACGTTTTGGGGTCCAACCCCACTGGAGATGGGTCCTGGTGCCCCTCAACCCCCTTCATCCACCCCCAGGTCCTGCTGCCCACCAAGGGGACACGTTTTGGGGTCTGACCCCATCCGAGATGCCTCTTGGTGTCCTCTCAATGGGTCCCATTTCTGGTGCCCACCAAGGGGACACATTTTGGGGTCCAACCCCACTGGAGATGGGTCCTGGTGCCCCTCAGGCCCCTTCCCCCACCCCCCTGTCCCGCTGCCCACCAAGGGGACACATTTGGGGGTCCAACCCCACTAGAGATGGAGCCTGGTGCCCCTCAACCCCCTTCACCCACCCCCAGGTCCCGCTGCCCACCAAGACCCCCACCACCACCCTCTTCCTCCCCACCCATCCTCATCCCACCCCATCCCCAACCCGAGGTGACACCCCACCTCCAACGCCCCCTCCCAGGCCGTTTCCTTGGCGGAAGGTGCCGGAACCTTGGCTGGGATTAGAGGAGAAGGCGGAGGAAGCCGCTTCCTCCTCCAGCTCAGGATAAAAACCCGGCGCTGGCAAGAGCAAGACGACGACGCGCCGGCGGCCCCGGTGCTTCACCACCCTCCCCGCGGCCCCCACGGCACCTCCCACCCCCCACCCCACCCCCCACGGTAGGAAGATGGGACCTCAGGGGGGTGGGGTGGGGGGATGACACCTGTTGGGGGGGGCAGGGGTTGGGGGAGGGGGGTTCAGGGCAGCTCCTTGTCCCTTGTCTTCCCTCCTTCCTTGCAGCCCTCCCTCCCTCTGGGCTTTCTTGTCCTTCCCCCTTCTTCATCTTCCTCTCTGCTTCCCATTCTCTCTCCCTCTTCCCCCTTCCTGTCCCCTTCCCCTGTCCTTTTTCCCTTCTCCCTTCCTCATCTTCCTCCCCTCCTTCCCCATCCTCCCTTTCCCCCTTCCTGATCTTCCTTCCCCGTTCTCCTCTCCCTTTTCCCATCCTCCCTTCCCCATCTTCCTTCCCCTCCTTCTGGTCCTTTCTCCCCCTTCCCCATCATCCTTTCCCCCTTCCCATCCCCTTTCCCTTTTCCCTTCCCCATCTTCCTCCCCCCTTTCCTGTCCTCCTCCCTACCTTCCCTGTCCTCTCCTTTTCCTCATCTTCCTCCCCCCTTCCCATCCTCCCTTCCCTGTCTCACTTCCCCCTTCCCTTCCCTTTTCCCTTCCCCCTTCCTCATCTTTCTCCCCCTTTCCCGTCCTTCCCCCCCTCCTTTTCCACCATCCTCCCCCTTTCCCACCCCCTTCCTTCCTCTTCCTCCTTTCCCCCCCTTCTTCTCCATCCTCATTTACTTCCCATCCTGGCACCCCCGTGTCCCCAAAAGTCCTCACCCCCACCCTGACCCACCCCCCATGACCCCCCCCCACCCACACTCACCCCCTCCCCACCTCCCTGTAGCTTCTGGCCCTCCGGCATGAAGGTCCTGCTCGTGATGCTCCTGGCACTGGTAGCCACAGGTAGGAGAAACCCTGGGACCCCCATGCCCACCCATGGGGACCCCCATGTGCCCACCCATGAGGACCCCCGTGCCCACTCACTGGACCCCCCACACCCACTTTGGTGGCCCATGTCGTTTACCTGCATGACCCAGGAGGTTCCTCAGGTCAACCTTGGGTGCTTCACATCTACCCATGTCCTCCTCCAAAGAGCCCCCCATCCGCTCCAGGCCCCCCCACCTCCACCTGTGAGACCCCAAAATCTACCTTGTGCGACCTGTGTCTGCTTGTGTCCATCCCACAGGTGGGACCTCCCTCCATTCACACCAGGGACCCCCCATCTGTCCCACGTGTGTCCCCCCCTCTCCACCCCAAAGACCCCCCCAGTCCCTGTCAAGTTGGGTCACCCTCTTCCACCACCAATTCTCCTCCTTGTCCCCTGCTCAGGGGACATGGGGATGGGGGCATGGGGATGGGGCCAC
Source organism: Rallus limicola (assembly GCA_022605955.1). Taxonomy (NCBI): domain Eukaryota; kingdom Metazoa; phylum Chordata; class Aves; order Gruiformes; family Rallidae; genus Rallus; species Rallus limicola. The sequence continues at coordinate 34,635 of JAKCOZ010000576.1, read as the reverse complement.
CAGGCGTGACCACGTCGCACCAGAAGGGCCCAGCCTATGCCTGCCCCACGTCCTCATGGTGGGGGACACCAAGAGAAGGTGCCAGACCACCTGTTGTCCCTTGTGCCATGTCCCTTTGTCCCCTCAGCTTCAAGGAACGTCCTGTGGGTGATCGAGGGGACCTCCTGTGACCTGCCCTGGCAGGCTGCCCTCTTCAAAGGGGACAAGTTCATCTGTGGGGGGACGCTGGTGGACAAGAACTGGGTGCTGACGGCCGCCCACTGCCACGTCCCGGGGTAGGAGGCCGCTGGGGCGAGCGGTGCCGGGTGGGCTCGGGGTGGATGGGCTGGAACCCACCCAAAATGGGTGCTGGGTGGCAGCTGGGGGGTGTTATTTTCCAGCCAATCAGGTTGGGAGGGTTGATGGTATCTCAGTGGGCTTCACCACCTTCTGTGAGACCATGGGGGGTCTGATCCATGTGGGTCCCCGTGGCCCCTCCCCGTGTCCAACGCGGACCCTCACGCCACCAACCTGTGGTTCCATCAGCTTCATCAGCGTGGAGCTGGGAGGCCGAAGGCACAAGGACTCGGGTGACACCAAGCAGCAGCGCTACTCCTCCAAGGTCTTCAGGTACCCGCTCTACAATGAGACCAACAAGGACGGTGACCTGATGCTCATCAAGTTCCTCCTGCCCATCCACATCAACAAGCAGGTGAAGCCACTGCCGTTGGCCACCCACTGCCCTGTACCTGGCAAGACCTGCCAGATCTCAGGCTGGGGGTCCACCACCAGCCCTGAAGGTATGAAACCTCCCCCCCCCCAAGATGTGCGTCCTGTCCCCCCCAAAAGTTCCCCTCCCAAAGTCCCCTTTGGTCCCGCTCAAAGGGAGCCCAGGGATTCGGGTGGTCAGGACACCGGGAAGCCTTGGAGACCCCACTTGGTGCCAACAGGATAGATGGGGGTGAACTCCGAGGCAAAGAGCGCAAGGTGTCCAAGCTGGGTCACTTGGTCTGTGTCCCATGGGTGACCTCCTGCCCTCTGTCACCCACAGTCACCTTCCCTGAGGACCTCCACTGCACCAAGGTCACCATTGTCTCTGAGGAGGAGTGTCGGCGCATCTACCCGGACTCCATCACCCCCAACATGGTGTGTGCGGGCGAGTCCCGCAGTCGGGCTGACTCCTGCCAGGTAGGTGGACGTTGGAGGACCCCTGGATGAGAATGAGACCCCTCCTCCAAGAGCTTGGGGGGGGACCCTTGGATGAGATTCCCATGAGGGAACATTTCCGGGCTGAGAACAGGCACAACTCGCTGCAGAGGACACTGAGGAGGGATTTTGTGGGTGGAGGTGCCAGGTCAACCCTGAAATGGCCCCAGATTTGGGGTGTTTTCTGGGTCAGGAGCCCCAGAACTTCACTTGTCCTCACTCTTACCTCATCAGGGTGATTCCGGGGGACCCCTCATGTGCGACGGGCGGCTCCAGGGTATCGTATCTTGGGGTCCAGGCATCTGTGGGGACCCCAGAAAACCCGGCGTCTACGTCAACCTCTGCAAATACACCCGATGGCTCCAGGACACCATGAGAAGGAATTGAACCCCCAACCCAAAGCCATCCCCAGCCCCCAAGACCATGAGATGGACCCTCCCCCCCCCCCCCCCCCCCCCGCCCCGCAAACAGCGCCTCCTCTTCCTCCCTGATGAAGGTTCCCCCAGAGCCGGCAGGTCCGAGCGCTGGAGCACACGCCCTTGGAGGTGGGGCAGGGGTTGGACACTGGGTCCCTGTTGAGATGTTGATGAATAAAGGTGGTTTTTTGACGTGGCTTTTCACCACGTCGCCATTGGATGGAACATGGGTCAAGGTGTCCCAAGTTGCCCCAGACCTCACAGGGGGAGGAGAAGACTCGATTCACCGCCCTGGGGGGCAGATCTGACAGCCCAACCGTGGGGTAGACCACGAGTTAGACCTGGTGACCCTACTGCGGGTAGACCTCATGACCCTACTCCAGGTAGACCTGGTGACCCCGCTGTCTTGGCTGGTTTGGGGGTCACCCCAGGGCCCTTTGCACCACCACGGAGTGGGATGGGGGGGGATCAAAATCCATCTCAATGTCCCCTCAAAAGAACAACAAGCCCTTGCGATGCCCCAGGGCCAGACCTTCCCTCTTGATGTCTCCATCCCAGGTCCATGGGTCAATGTCTGACCAGGGGAGAACTTCCCATCCCCAGAGGGGAAAAAAATCACCCCGTGACTCAGCGGGAGCAGAAGGGGCCAAATTTCCCCACCTGGGGTAACTTGGCAGTAGATCAGGATTGTTTTACCTCCCCGACGGGGATCATCCACCCAGCGCTGGTTGGTGAGCGAGAAGAAATCACCCGCTGGAGGCCAAAATTCACAGGGAGCTGTGGGGTGCGTGGTGGGGCGGGGGGTTCCCCTCCATGGGATCATCATGGTCCTGTTTTGGTTGGCTGGGGGTGGGATGGAGAGCGGTTCCAGCCCAGCTTGACCGTGACGTGGTCTACAGGAGGTGGTGGAGGGGTTGGTGGGTCTCAAAAGCACCTCGATGCTTTGAGAGGAGAACTGGCAAGGTCACGCCGTCACGTGTCGTCCCCCGTGGCTCGACTGGGCAGGGAGCGACGCGCCGGGGGCCTTGCGCAAGGTGTCACCCTCCCTCTTCCCCCACGTGTCCGAGGCCCGGTGTGTTGGAGGGTGTGGGCCCTGTCTGGCCGCCGCGGTGGGGAAAGAGGATTTGGTCCAGGTCCAAATCCCCAGGGAGGTGGAGAAGGGATTGCTTGTGGCTGCTGGGGCCAACGGTGGCCAATGGTGACTTCCAGCCCTCACCCAACCTTTCACGAGGAGGTTCAACCACCTTTCAGCGTCCCTTGAAGGAGGTTTGGCTTGGAAGGTCCCGTGCTGGTGGTCATCAGGTGTGGTGGGCTGCTACTTGGGTTCCAGCGCTGGCAGCTTCAGCTTGTCAATGGTCAAGGTGCCTATTGGGATCTCATCAATGTGTCCCTGGGGGTCTGGTCAGCATGTCCACGGAGGTCTGGTCAATATGTCCATGGGGGTCTGGTCAGGGTGTCCATGGGGGAACCTTCAACACGCTGATGAAGGCACAGGCAGGCATCCATTGGGGTCCACCTAACAAGGTCTTCTCCTTGTGCCCATGGAGGGTTGGTCATCCCATTGCTGGGGGGTCTACACGAGGCGGTGGAGCCCTTGGGGTGAAGCCAAGGCGTTCGCGGTGCTGTAGGTGGCACAGCCAGGTCCATGGGGTCCAGGAGGTCACCGTGTCCGTGGAGGTAGCGTTGACCCATGCCAGGAACAGCTGGAGCGTGGCCACTGCCAAGGAACCCGGCACCGTTGGCACCTGGCACCACCACCCCTGTGTCACCCATGTCCCCTGAGCCACCCCCTGTGTCACCCAGGATGCAGCCACCCATGGTGCTGCCTGCCTGTGCGTCACCCAGGGCCACCCCCCTGGGGTCACCTGGGGCACTGCCACCCCCTTGTGTCACCCAGGGCACAGCCACCCACAGCGCTGCCACCCCCATGTGTCAACCAGGGCCACCTACCACGTCACTTGGGGCACTGCCACCTCTTGTGTCACCCGGGGCCACCCTGGACCCAGGGCTCCCAGGGCTCTGAGGACATCTGGGAGGGGTTGGGGGGTGGCGGTGGCATGTCCCCTCCCTCCCACTGCAAGCGGTGGAGGGGAGAGGAGGGGATGAGCAGGAGGTCCTGGGTGGCCCTGGCAGTGGGTGGCAGGCCCAGGCTGGCTCTGCCTAAGCCCGCAGGGTAATTAGGTAATTAGCACTTAATTACGCCCTGAGAAGGGAGCTGAGGAACTGGGAGAACTGGTTGGACCCAACCCCAGCCCCCAGCACTGCACTGATGATGTCATCATTGCCCCCCCCCCCCCATCCCCCCATCTCCAGGGGGCTCTGGGGCCCCTCATGGGTTCCTCTGTGGGTCCCACCACCCCACCCGTCCCCGTCCCTCCCTTCTGTGTCCCCACGTGCCCTTGTGTCCCCTCGGTTCCCCCCGACAACCCCTCACATGTCCCCCTCCCCAAGATCTCTGTTCCCCTTGGGACCCCCCCATGTGTCACCTTGTGATGTCCCCTCATCCCTTCATGTCCCCCGGGGGATCAGGGATCCTCGTGGATCGGATCTCTCTGGACCTTCACGGCCAAGGATGGAGCATCTACAGAGCAGATCCCCGTGGGTGGGATCTCCATGGAAGGGATTTCTGTGGACCAGATCTCCATGGCTGTGGGGAGATGGGATCCCCAAGGATGGGCTCCTCGTGCTTTGAAGCCCTGCAGAGTTGATCTCCATGGTCTGGGATCATTGTGTCCCACCCCTTCATGGGTGGCACCTCCACGGATCCCAGTGGGTGAGATCTCTGCCCACCACACCTCTCCACCAGGACCACTGTGGCCCAAGTGCTCTGTGGATGGGATCCCCATGGATGAGCTCCCCAAGGGCTCCCTGGATGGGATCCCCATGGATGAGCTCCCCTCAGATGATCCCTGCAGCCGACCCCTCCATGGATAAGATCTCCACTGGCAGGACCCTTGTAGATGAGACCAACACAGACCAGGGCTCCACCAGTGGGATTCCCACAGCCCAGCTCCCCATGAAGAGGTTCTTTAGTGGGCCAGTTATCCGTGGTCTGAGATCCTGGTGGGTTCAACTTCGTGGACTGAATCTCCACAGGGAAGAGGTGGCCGTGGATTAACCCAGTGGATTAGATCTCCACGGGACGGGATCTCCAGGGAACGGCATCCTGGTGAGATCTCCGTGGGCCAGGTCTCCACAAAGGGCTTCCCAAAGCCACAGCCTGGGCTCCCCCAAGGCCACAACCTCCTCGCTGAGGATCTCCACAAACCAACCCTCCACCGGGACAGCTATCCTTCCAGGAGCTCCAGCTTCACCTCCAGGTTTAGGACCAAACCCAGCCCCAGGCTTCCTCTTGCCACCAGCAGAGAGCGAGATCAGCATCTCCAAACCCTGATTCATCCCAACCCCGGCCTTCCCTTTCGTCAGGACTCGGCTCCCAGGTTCATTCTCCACCCTTAATTGCTCTTCAGGCTGTTAATTGCCTTGAGCTGCTCCCAACTTTGCCTCCTCTCCTGGCCCTGCCAAAGGGACCCAATGGTGCCTTCAAACCACCCCTGGAGTTCCTGCACCCGTGTTGCAGCTTGGGTCTCACCAGCATCGAGGATGGTTGGACACATCTTGGCTTTAGGGGACCCATCAGTGCCTAAAAATCTTCCTTTGGAAACCTTCTGGCCACAGGACATGCCAGAGCTGAAAGGAGGTTCTCCCAAGGGATGGAGAACCATCGGTAAAGATGGCTTGAACCTCCTGGAAGGATGTGCCAGGGGCCTGGTGAGCGCTGCTGAGCTCAGCAGGAATTTGGGGCCACCCGCCCCATCCACCCAGCACCTGCCCCACACCCCGACACGCACAAGAAACCTGCCCTGGGAAGGACTGGGAGACGCTGGGGTCCTCAACTGCTGCCACCACCCCAGGAGGAGATGGTCCTGGGGTGATGCTGATGGCACCAGGGTCACCCTCTCTGGGCGTGGGGGGTGGTCACCTCCCACCTTGGGAGGAGACCTCCCAAACCCCTGTGCCATTGGGGACGGGGAGGTGACACACCTCTGGGGATGGGGACAGTGGCCAGCTGGGGGTTGGGGGGGTGGGGGGATGACAAGCGGCACCTCCATCCCCGCTGTCCCCCTGACTCACCAGAAGCGACTCGCAGGGCTCAGCGGGGTTGGCAGCGGGACGTGGCCTCGCCCATCGCTCACCCACGTCCGCGGCGTGACTCATCGGGGACGAGGTGCCACCAGGTGCCAAGGGCAGGTGGCATGTAGGTCCTTGGGGACCTCCAGGGTCTATCATCTCCCCCTCCCACCGTGAGGGTCCCTCCTGGGAGGTGGCACCTCAACCAGCGTCCTCGCACACACGTGAACACGCGCCCAGGGGGGAGGGTGGGGGGTGTGAACAAGTGTGTGTGTAACCTGGCTTCTGGACCCTGTGGTGAGGGCAGAGGGAGGGATGGACAGACAGATGGATGGATGGACAGATGGATGGATGGATGGATGGATGGATGGATGGATGGATGGAGGGATAGATGGATGGAGGGATGGATGGATGGACAGCTAACTGCAGAGCTGGATGGAGGAATGGTTTAATGGACAGATGGACAGACAGACGGACAGACAGATGGACAGATGGATAGGAGGAGAGATGGACAGACAGCTATCCACCTCACTGGAAAGACAGTCGGACAGAGGGGCGGCTATAGAGATGGAGAGAGGTGGGTATGGACGTGGAGGTGAAGGGACAGAGGCAGAAACAGGTGGGTTGACTGATGGCAGAGGGACAGACAGACAGGCTGATGGGCAAAGAGATGGAGAGATGAAGGGATGGATGGATGGACAGATGGACAGTGAAAGGATGCAGGGATGGATGGGACAGAGAGAAGGACAGAGAGGCTGACAGACAGGCGTACTTGCAGTCAGATGGGCAGATGGACAGAGCTGGGGATGGATGGACAGGTGGACGGATGGATGGAGGACAAACAGACTTACACTGGATGGACAGAAAGGGAGGGGGATGGGGGACAGACAAATGGACAGACCTAGAATTGGATGCACAGAAGAGCGGCCGGACAGATGGACAGCCAGGCTTCCAGTCAGATGGCCACAGAGATGGATGGATGGATGGAAGGATGGATGGATGGATGGATGGATAGATGGATGGATGGACGGACGGACGGACGGACAGGCAGGTGGGAGGCCAGACAGATGGATGAGCAGCCAGACACCCAGACGGACTCACAATTACACAGACAGACAGACAGACAGGGCGGGCAGCAGACAGCACACAGGGGCTGACTCAGCACCCCGACACCTCCATTGAGCCTCAGGGGGTGAGAGAAAGGGAACACCCCCCCCCTTTGACACCCCCACCCCTCAACCAGGGGGTTCAACCACCCAGTTCCCCCCTATCTGGGCTTCAACTTCATTTCTGGGGCGGAGTGGGGAGGAGGAGGAGAAGTGGGGGGGTAAGGACACCCAGTGTCCAGGGCGGCTCTGAGGATGGACGGACAGACGGACAGGAGGATCGGGCGTTTCCCTCGTGCCCAGGAACCCGTCGGTGTTTCCTCCAGGACATCAAAGCCATAATCACCTCCCGGGGCCGGGGAGACACCCACGGGCCACGCTCGCCCCGCTGCCGCGGCGGGACCCAACCGCTCTTGACTCACCTCGGCGGAGACACGGCCTACTTTCCACCCCGGGTATAAATATACCCCAGCCAACAGCTTTCGGCTTCCCGACGCTCCGAGCCAGCCCCGTCCTTCTCCTCTTGGCAGGTGAGTCCATCCCCCGTTGGCCAGGAAGGAGGACATCCCCCTGGGAGGGATGGATGCTGCGGGGGCTGGGGTGGCGTGGGAGCCAGGTGTCTCCATCTCTCCCTGTGGAGCCGCCCATCCCCACGTGCTCAGCTGGGTTTTTGGGTGGGGGTCTGGTGGGAAGACCCTCTGGAGTGTCCCAGTTTAGCTTGGGTCTCCTGGGTCCGGAGGGAAGTGGTCCTTCCTGAGCTCCTACAGCTGGGCTTTGGTGCCACCAGAGAGCTGAGCTCAATCAAACCAAGGAGGAGAGGAGGGTCCAAGACCACCCTAAAGGGTGGTCTCTAAGGGGGGAGGTGCATCAACACACCACCACCATCCCAGCCACGTCACCTCCATCCCACGTCACCTCCACCCCACGTAGGAGGCCGGTAGCCACCGCTGAGGACCTTCCCTGCAGCCCCCCAAGGCTGCCCCTGGCCGCCCTCCCAGGGCTGATCCCATTTGCTTCCTCTCCATCCAGGAATGGCTCACGATGGACACCGGCCCTTCAGCTTCATCCCCATCCTCCTCCTCGCGGGCGGGTTGCTGCTGACCGCCCCGCCGCCCGCCCGGGCTCAGGTGAAGGGCAACGGAGGCAGCGAGCGTAAGTCAAAGCGGTGGCCAAGGAGGTGGGAGCGGAGGCACCTCGGAGGGGAATGTGTCCCATGGGATGCCATGGGATGGGATGAGGAGATGAGGAGATGCTTTCTCTTGGCTCATGGGAATTTTGCCGGTGGGAAGGTTTGGGCAAGGCCCTACGGATTTCGAAACGTGTTTTGGTTTCGAGCTGAGATAAAGGGAACCCCCCCCCCCTCCCCCACCCCCCATCCCCGTGACGTGGAGAAATGATCCCAAAAGGAGACACACCAGAGGCGGGGGGGGGGGGGGAGTGGAATTTTGGCATCCCCTTGGAGGTGGTGGGGGTCTCCAGGACATCTTCTTCCCGTCCCCTTGGAAGTTCCTAGAGGGATTTCTGCCACGGATGCAGAAAGGAGGAGACACCTCACCCAGGGTGAGGGAAAGCAAGCAGAGACCTAACCCCGGATGGGAATGGTCTCTTCCTTTCTTCTGGCCTCCAAAACGATGTTCTGCTGGAGGACAACCCGAACCGATGAGTCTCAGTTAAGGTGGGAAGAGGAGCCCCTTGATTCGCTGATCGTTGGGTGCAAAGACCTCAGACCTGACCCCATCTTGGCGCCTCTTATCCCAAGCCTGCATCCCCGGAGCTGAATCCCAAACACCCTGGTCCTGGATGGCTGGATAATTGTCCTCGTGACCTTCCAGGAACTGTTTTCTGGTGGGCAGGAGGTACCATCATCTTGGTTGGAGGCATCTGGTTACCCGTAGCCTCTGGAAATCCAGGAGGTGGATTCAACCACAGGTCAGGACCCATCATCTCCCGTTGCTCGATCGCCCCTGGTTGATGGATACGGCTCCGCCGCGGGACTTCAGGGAAGCTGCTGAGGCGCCTTCAAGGAGTTCTGTGGAATCTGAATCCGTTGGTTGGTCCCTAGAGACTCGAGGATGACCTTTGGGGTGATCAGGGATGCTTCCCTGATGAGCACTGGCGGGAGGATGGTTCCCACCCTTCGGCTTTGGCAGCGCTGCTGGGACCGGATAGTGGTAAATTCCAGGTGGTTTGAAATCTGGGCGTCTCCCATCGCCACCCGTCACCGGGCTGTAATCCCCACCAGCACAAACCAGTCCCACTGGTAAATTCCAATGTCCCAACCTGTGGTGGGAAGGCAATCGCAGATGCCGTGGACCGAAGCCACCTCACGTTGTGATGGATGCAGGTCTCCATCAAGGTGGTCAACACTTGGCAGTCGCCAAAACAGCCAAAAACATCCGGAATGCCCCAAACCACCACGTGGAGGACTCAGCCCCAAGACCCCTGAGGAGACCCTGGGGAATGAGGACTTGATATCTCCCACTTGAAAGACTTAGAGATGTTTTTTTGGGGTGGGAGGGAGGCCTTTTTCCTGGAAGGAAAAAAAAAACACCACTTTTTTTGGGTGCTGATTCTCCTTTTTAATTCCTTTTATCTTCTGTCCTCCCACTTGGACACAACCCAGCAGCAAGGGTCTTCTCCAGTGGCCTTGGTGGCAGAGGTGCCACCTGAGGTTTGGCTGGATAGAGGTGTAGATGGAGGCCAGGGGGGACACCGGGAGCATGTGACAAAGCTTCGGGTTCCCGCTGTGTGGACACTCAGGAGGCCGAGGCCTCAAGATGGCCGCCAAGGCCTCAAGATGGTCACCCCCTCAAACCTCCACCCATTGTGAATACCCCGACAAGGGGGAGGGGCCCCTGGTCTTGCAGGCGCCTGAGGTTGGCTTGGGGTGGGGTTGGGCCTTCAGAAGGGTCCTTCCATCTCTTCAAGGGCCACAGGAGACGTTGGGCAGCTCCAGCGGGCGCCCATCGGCTGCAGCCACCTAAACCTGAGGCAGGTGCCTCCAGAGACCTGGAAGATTTAGAAGAACCATGGCAGTAGTAGGGGGGGGGGCTTCAAGCAGTGAGACCCCCCCCAACCCAACCCAAGTTGATGACCTCTTTCTCCTCCATCAACCTGACGGGACCAAGCCACCTCAGCTCCAGAAGGATCCACGTTCCTGAGGGAACTCCTCCAGCTGTGGTGGGGTTTTTTCCCCTGTGTCAGGGCTTCTCCTGCTTGGGTTGACGCAACCACCTCCAACCCCAACCGTAACAACATCCCCGTGAGCCATCCAGGAGGCAGGAGGCTCTTTGAGCTGGTCCTACAGGCTTCCTCACCAGCTGAAGACGAAGAAATCAGCTCTTTTAGGGGTGCGTCACCTCCATTTTGGAGTCCAATCTTGGGCTGGGAGGAATCTTAGAGGTGGAACCGATGCCCCTCCCAGAGGCACGTGGCGAAACCGGTGGAGATAAGTGGCTCCTGGTGACTTCCTGATAACACCAGGATTTCCAGGACAACTCCTTTGGCCCAACCCCAACATGACAGACGCCGGTTCCCTGGGGAGAGTCTTCTTTTGGGAGGTCCCACCCCAGTTAGAGAACTGGGACAGGTGGTCGTGTCATGGAGTTAGGAGCACCAGGAGAAAACAGATCTTCAAGGGTCGGTTGGATTTCAACTGGCCCAACATCATCTGGGTTCCATCAGAATTAAGGAATTAATTAAAACCCCACTAAATTAATTAACCCCCCTCGTTAGTTTTAGGTCTTCAGGGTAGATTTGGATGTTCTGGGGTGGGCCCGAGGCTGAACGACTGAGACTTTGCCCTCTCCTCTTCCAGCTCACCTTCTTCAAGACCCTTTTGGCCACCTTTTCACCCCAAAATGGGGTTGGGGTTTCCCTGGGGGACTTCCTGGGTGGTTACCAGCCCCCGTCATGACGCGCCGGCGGTGGTGACCTGTGGTCCTCTGTGTTGCAGTGCCGGGGGACGAGTCCCGTATCATCGGCGGGAGACCTTGTTCCATCACCCAACGACCTTTCCAGGTCGCCCTCATCAAGAGGGGTCAGATCCTGTGCGGGGGGAGCTTGATAGGTGCCCAGTGGGTGCTGACGGCCGCCCACTGTAAGCAGGCAGCCAGGTGAGATGGCGTCTCGTGGCCCTTCCCCATCACCGAGGGTGAGGGGTGGGTCTCCAGGGGGTTGGTGTCTCCAGGGGTTTGGTGTCTCCAGGGGGTTGGTGTCTCCAGGGTGGGGCAGTGTCTCCAGATGTTGGCATGTCCCGAAGGTGATGCCTCCAAAGGGTTGTACCCAGAGATACTCCAGACGTTGGCACCTCCAGAGTCTGTTGCCTCCAGATCTGAACATCTCCAGATGTTGGGGGTCTAGAAGTGGGACCTCCAGAGTTTGGTAACTCCAGAGGTTGGTGTACCCAGATATTTGCACCCCAGATGCTACCTCCAGAGCTCTGGTGTTCCCATGGCTCCAGATGTTGATGTGGGGCATCTCCAGAGGTTGGTGCCCAGGTGCTGGTACATCTGGAGGGCAACGAAGGCAGAGTCATCCTCCATGGAGACTGGAGGAGATGATGGGCCCTTTAATGGGTGACAACCTCCACCTAGGAACACCTAAGGAACCCAACCCCCACTTCCCCAAACTCACCCTGAGGTCCAGCCAACCCCCTTTTTCCAGGTGATGACACCAAGTGGAGAAGGTTCCCTCCCCCCTCCAGCTTCTCCACAAGGTCCCGCGGAGAGGAAGCCGGATCTTTCGGCCGGAGCGGGGGGGGGTTGGTGGGGGGAAAGTTAGGAAGAAGTTGGGTCAAGACAACGCTGCTGAGGTGTTGGGGGTGGGACTTCTGGAGTGAGGAAGATGAGGAGTTGAAGTCAGGAGACACAACACATGGAAGATGCCTCCAGGGTACCGGAGCCACCAAGGAGTTTTGGGAGGTGGCTGATGAATCCCCAAGGATTCCTTGCCTCCCCCTCCCAACTCCATCCCCTGACCGGTGGTTCCTTGTGGAGAAGCTTCAAGGTCTCGATCAGCTCCTTGATGGGCCACCCTTGAGCTCAAGGCTTGACATGTCTTCTCTGGAGAACCCAACTCTGATTGGTTGGGGGGGGGTTTGGGGTCTTCTCTTGTTAGGGACGTCAGCGTGTTAATCGGGACGGACACGTTACGGGACGGAACAGGAGAAGTCAGGTCCATCTCGAGGTTCATCGTCCACCCAAGGTACAACCCCCAGCAGAACGACAACGACTTCATGCTCCTCAAGCTGGACAGACCCGTCCAGTTCAGGAGCAGCATCAAGATGATCAGAGTGGCCACGAGATGTCCCACGGACGGCATGAGGTGCAGCGTGTCTGGCTGGGGAACCACCAAATCCCCTGGAGGTACTGGTCCATGATGGAGACCTGGGTGGAAGAGGTGGGATGGGGGTACCTGGAGGTACTGTGTTTCCCCCTGCTTCAGGGTTGGCTTTCCTTTGTGTTGGACAGCCCCTGATGGTGGTCCACCATCTCCATCACCCACCTCCCAAAGAACCTTTACCGAAAGGCATGCTGAAGCCTGCTCAGGCCTCAGCCTTTTTGGAGGCCCAACCTTCTCAGGAGGCCAAACCTTCTTAAGAGGCCCAACCTTCTTAGGAGGCCCAGCCTTCTCAGGAGGCCCAACCTTCTTAAGAGGCCCAACCTTCTTAAGAGTCCCAACTTTCTCAGGAGGCCCAACCTTCTCAGGAGGCCCAACCTTTTCCCCTTCTTCTCCTGCAGCAAGGCTGCCCAAGGATTTGCAGTGCGCTGCCATCCAAACCTTCGGGCGGAACGAGTGCAGCAGGGCCTACGGCAACGCCGTCACCCCCAACATGTTCTGCGCCGGGGTCCCCCAGGGGGGCATCGACTCCTGCCAGGTAAGGGTGGGGGGTGAGGTGACACCAAGCCACCTCCCCGGTTGGTTCCTCAGGGGCAGGAGAGTCATGGAGTGGCTTGGAGTTGGAATGTGAGGTGAGATGAGGTCACACAAGCCTTGGGTTCCCCCAAACCTGGAAAGCCAGGGATGGAGGGTCACATGATGGATGTGGCGTGAAGGTTTGGGCTCCCACCCATGTCCTGCCTCAGCTAGGGGTGGGTCATGGCAGGTAGGTGGGTCATGCAAGGTTTGGGCTCCTCCACCGTTGTCTCCAGCCCAACCTATAAAGCCAGGGAAGGGCCACAGCACGTGGATGGGTCAACCCAAGGCTGGGGTTCCCACCAACCAGAGGGGTCAACTCAAGGTTGGGGTTCCCAAGAGGACAGGTCAACCCAAGGTTGGGGTTCCCAAGAGGACAGGTCAACCCAAGGCTGGGGCTCCCAAGAGGACAGGTCAACCCAAGGTTGGGGTTCCCGCCTCCAACTTCCTCCTCCCCGAGCCACCGAGCCGCGGATGGGCCACACGGAACACCCCACCTCAGGTCCATCTCCCCCCACCTCAGCCCCCTCGCCCACCCGAGTCCCACCACGCCGTCTTCTCCCCACAGGGTGACTCGGGGGGGCCGCTGGTGTGTAACGGTGTGCTCCAAGGCGTGGTCTCCTGGGGCATGGCCGTCTGCGGGCAGCGGGGACAACCCGGCGTCTACTCCAACGTGTGTCGCGCCACGCCGTGGATCAGGAGATACGTCAGGGAGGCGTGAGGACCTGGCCCAGGCCCCCCACCAGCTCCACCCACATCCCACCATCTCCATCCCACCAGCTTCACCCCCAACCCACCATCTCCCCCCACATCCCACCATCTCCATCCCACCATCTCCATCCCACCATCTCCATCCCATCATCTCCATCCCACCATCTCCCCCCATCCCACCATCTCCCTCCATCCCACAATCCCCATCCCATAATCCCCATCCCCCCATCTCCCCCCCATCCCACCATTCCCCCATCCCACCATCTCCACCCCATGGTGGGGGGGAGGGGGGAATTTCCCAGGATGCCCCTGGGCCTCGGGGGGGTGGGGAGAATAAAGGACAAGAGTGGAGCTGGAGAGTGGATTTGTGGGGGGAAGGGGATACTGGGAGCACTGGGATATGGGAGGAAGAGGGAATAGGGACACTGGGAGCACTGGGATGGGGGAGGAAGAGGGAATATGGACACTGGGAGCACTGGGATGGGGGAGAGAGGGTACTGGGGGTACTGGGAGGGAGGGGCAGTGGGGATGATGGGAGGGGGGGCAGTGGAGTACTGGGAGCACTGGGTGGGGATGATGGTACTGGAAGCACTGGGAAGGAAGGGGGTCAGTGGGAACTGAGTAACTGGTTTGGGGGGGCGTGGGAATGGGGTAACTGGGAGCACTGGTAAGCAGGCAGTAGGAACTGGGTGGGTAACTGGTTTGGGGGTGACCAGCTGGATCTCCTTCGTTAGCACTAACGAGCCCCCATCCCCTGGTGGGGAAAGGGCTTAATTAATGAGCCCAATTAACGGGGATAATTAATCCCCAGCTCCCTCGCCCTGGCTAATTACCCAATTAATTAATGAATTAATTAGCAGAGACAGCAGCGCTAATTAGGAGCCTCGTTGGTCACCAAGGTCACCCCAGGGTGGGGGGGTGGGGGACACAGTGACACCAGGACGTGGTGAAAGGTCTGGGGAGAGCTCATTAGGGTTAATTAATATGTTAATGAGCTGTTCCCCTGGAGACGGACCTCGGATGGTCCCTGTGTCCCTATGGTGGCATCTGGACCAGGGATGGGGACAGCCCCGTGTCCCCAGGGTGGCATCATGGGCTCCCCAACCCCCTGGGTGACATCTGCCCCTGGAGCTGGGTCCCACCACCCACCCCACTGGTGCTGCTGCCCCTCGGAGCCCCCACCCTGTCCCACTCCCCCTCCCCGTCCCCAAACCGGCCACCGCCGCCCCCCCACGGTGAGGTGACGATGATGATGAAGATGATGATGACATGGAGAACCTCCCCAACGACCTCCAGGATCTTCCTCCCACCCCCCCCTCCCCTCCCCTCCCCCCGGCCTCCATCCTCCTCTTCTCCTCTTCCCACCCCCCCACCCCCCCTCCTCCCCCCCCCCCTCCCACCCCCCAACCCCGCCCCATCGTTAAGCAATTCCTCCCCTGGTGTTAATTAGGCCCCACCCACTCTGGGTGGGAGGGGCTTCGAGGGGGAAAGCCACGCCCCCCTCCCCGAGGGATTGTGGGTAATATAATATGGGCTGCAGAGAGGAAAGGCGCTGGAAGTTACTGGAAGGAACTGGGAAGGGTGTTGGGGTGGACTGGGAAATGCTGGGAGCTACTGGGAAGTACTGGGATGCTCTAGGGAGCACTGGAAGGTACTGGGGTAAGGCAGAGGGCACTGGCAGGTGCTGGGAGGCACTGGGATGGCACTGGGATTGCACTGGGATGGCGCTGGGAGGTCCCAGAATATAGTGGGAGGCACTGGGAGGCACTGCAGTGGCAATGGGATGGCACTGGGAGGCACTGGGTCAACTCAGAGGCCACTGGGAAGTACTGGAAGGCACTGGGAGACACTGGGATGCCCCAGGGAGCACTGGGAAGGCAATGGATGGCACTGATTCACACTGGGAAGGCCGTGGGAAATCTCCAGCTGGCACTGGTTTGCACTGGTTTACACTGATTGACACTGGGAAGGCACTGGATGGCACTGGGATGGCACTGGGAAGCACTGGTTGGCACTGGATGGCACTGGGAAGGTACTGGATGGCACTGATTGGCACTGGGAAGGCACTGGATGGCACTGGGAAGGCACTAGAAGGCACTGGGGTGGCACTGAGAAGGCACTGGATAGCACTGGGATGGCATTGGGAGGCACTGGGTGGCACTGGGAGGCACTGGGTGGCTCTGGTTGGCCCTGGGAAGGCCCCAGTTGGCACTGGTTTTCACTGGGTAAGGCCCTGGGAAGGCCCCAGCTGGCACTGGGATGCCACTGGTTCGCCCCAATTGCCACTGGGAAGGCCCTGGGGAGGCCCCAGTTGGCACTGGTTTGCACTGGGAGGCACTGGTTGGCAACCGGCCGCCCCGGGGCCGGGGTGTGGCGCAGGATGCGACCGCCCCAACCGGCCCCGCGCCCTCGCGGGTGGCCCCAGCCCAGGCGGGGCCCGGCCGGGATTTAAGGGGTTGGGCCCCGCACCCACCACCCTCCTCTTCCTCCCTCCACCCGCCATGGAGCGCCTCCTGCCGCTGCTGCTGCTGGCCACCGGTGAGGGCACTGGGGGGCACTGGGAGGGCACTGGGAAGGTGGTAGGGGGCACTGGGAGGGCACTGGGAGGGCGGTAGGGGGCACTGGAAGGGTACTTGGAGGCACTGGGATGGGAGTAGGGGGAGCTAGAGGGGTACTGTGAGGGCACTGGGAGGCACTGGGAGGGCGGTAAGGGGCACTGGGAGGCACTGGGAGGGAGTTGGAAGGTGCTAGGGGGCACTGGAGGGGCACTAGGGTGTGCTGGGGGGTACTGGAAGGATACTGGGAGGCACTGGGAAGGGAATAAGGGGTGCTTGAGGGGAAGTAGGGGTGCTGGGAGGGCACTGGGAGGTACTGGGAGGGTGCTGGGAGGGCATTGGGAGGTAAAAGGGACTGCTGAGAACGTGCTGGGGGGTACTGAGAGGATACTGGGAGGATACTGGGAGGCCCTGGGAAGGCACTAGGGAGTACAGGGAAGTACTAAGGGAGGCACTGAGAAGGTACTGGGAGTCACTGGAAAGGGACTGGGAGATGCTGGGGGGCATTGGGGGGACACTGGGAGTGTACTGGGGGGGCACTGAGAGGCACTGGGAGAGCTTGGAGGGTGCTGGAAGGGCTCGGGGTGGCACTGGGAGGCACTGGGAGGAGCTAGGGGGTACTGTGAGGCACTGGAGGGGACACTGGTGGGGGATAAGGAGGAGAGTGGAAGTTACTGGGAGGATACTGGGAGGCACCAGGAGGGCACTGGGAAGGAGCCTGAGGTGAACTGGGGACACTGGGAGGCAGTGGGAGCTTACTGGTGTGAGTGGGAGGGAAGGAGGAAGCGCTGGGAGGCAGGAAATGGCGTGGAAGAGGCAGTGGGAGGGAGCTGCAGGTGAACTGGGAGCACTGGAAGGCAGTGGGATTGTACTGGTGTGGGTAAGAGAAGGTACTGGGGAACACTGGGAGCACTGGTGGAACGTGGAAGGGAACAGGGAGGTGGCAGGAGCAGGATGGAGGGCACTGGGAGGTTACTGGGAAGGAGCAGGAGGTGGGCTGGGGGCTACTGGGAGGGAACTGGGGGCTACTGGGAGGGAACTGGGAGCTACTGGGGGGGACTGAGAGCTACTGGGAAGAACTGGCAGGCAGTGGGAGGAGATGACGTGACGCAGGGAGGGACTGGGAGGTACTGGGGGCCATGGAGGGGGAACGAGGCGGCACTGGGAAAGAACTGGGAGGCATTGGGAGATACTGGGAGGGCACTGGGAGATACTGGAAGACACTGGGAGTCAGTGGGTGGGAACTAGAAGGTCACTGGGGACACTGGGAGGACACAGGGGTGACACAGGAAGGTGGTGGGTGGCCATGGGGACCCATTAGGAAAGAACAGGGAGGAAACTGGGAGGGCACTGGGTGATACTGGGAGGCACTGGTAGATAGTGAGTGGGAAGTGGAAGGTCACTGGGGACACTGGGAGGACATGGGGAGGTGGCGGGTGGCCACGTGGGCCCTTTAGGAGGGGACTGGGAAGCACTGGGAGATACTGGGAGGTAACTGGGAGATACTGGGAGGCACTGGGAGGGCACTGGGAGGTAACTGGGAGGGCGCTGAGCCCCGTGTCCCCCCCGCAGCGGCCGTGGGGGACGAGAACCGGATCGTGGGGGGCCACCAGTGCCAGAAGAAGCGTCACCCCTACCAGGTGGTCCTGCTGGGCCCCCAGAAGGACATCCACTGCGGTGGGGTGCTGATCGGGAGGTCCTGGGTGCTGACCGCCGCCCACTGCGACACCAGGAGGTGGGGGCACTCCACGGGGAGGGGGGAGGTGAGGGGGGTGAGGGTCCCACCCCAGTTTGGTTACTGGGAAGACCCCTGGAGTTGCCCACCCAGAGCTGGAGGTGGTGGGTGGGATGAGCCTGGAGGTGGGTGGGGAACCTCAAGGGTAGAGGGGGAACATTGGGGGGGCTTCCAGTTTGGGTCCTCCTCCCTTTCGGACACCCAGTTGGGCTCCCAGTATGACCATGTCACTGGTTGGCCTCCAGGACCAGGCCACCTGGGTTCTTTGGGTGGCCCCACCTCCTCCTGGCCTCCTCCTGCTGAGGCCTCACCTTGAGTTGGGCCCGGCGGTGGCACGGTGACACCCCCGGTCCAACACTGGGCCCGATCCCTTCTCCCACTTGACTTTTGGAGCCGGGCCTCACCGTGGCCAACTCTCCAGTTGGACCCCCACCCCCCCCCCACCCCCCCCCCCACCCCAAAAGACAGGCCGGGCCTTCTACTCTCCCCCCTCAGCGGCTCCTCCCTGTGGCTGTGGGGCCTTCTCCGTGGTGGCCACCGCAGAACCTCCCCTCAAGGCCTTTCCTCCACCCCCCTCCCCAGGCCCATCCCCATCCGCATGGGCGACCACAGCCTGAAGACCAAGGAAGGGACGGAGCAGTGCATCAGCTCGGCCCGGGCCTTCGTCCACCCCGACTACAACCCCACCAGCCATGACAGTGACATCATGCTCCTGAAGCTCCAGAAACCGGTCCGCTTCACCCACCACATCCAGCCCGTGGCCCTGCCCCGGCGCTGCCCCCCACCCGACAGCGAGTGCATCGTCTCGGGCTGGGGGAGCACCAGCAGCCCCCAAGGTAGGGTGGAGATACCTGCTGAGGTCACGGGGGAAAGGGGACTTGAGGGACCCCTGAGGGGACGGCTGGGTGTCTTGGGGGATATCTTTGGTCTTGGGGATGTGTCTTCTGGGGACATCTCAGCTGCTTGGGGACATCTCAGCTCCTTGGGGACATCTTGGTGTCTTGGTGTCATCTTAGCTCCTTGGGGACATCTTAGCTCCTTGGGGACATGTCTTCTGGGGACATCTCAGCTCCTTGGGGACCTCATGGCTCCTTGGGGACATCTCAGTGCCTTGGAGATGTCTCTTCTGTGGACATCTCAGGTTCTTGGGGGTATTTCTGGTCTGGAGACATCTCAGCTTCTTCCTTGGGATATCTCACCTTCATGGGGACATCCCTGTCCTGGGGACATCTCAGCACCTTGGGGACATCTCAGCACCTTGGGGACACCTGGGGACATCCCTCTTTCCCAGAGACAGCTCAGCTTCTCATGGAACATCTCAACACCTCAGGAACATCTCCCCTTGGAGGTGACCTGGGTCCATCCATGGTCCGTGCAGGTCCTCCACCCTGTCCACACCCCAAGACACCACAGATCCCTCACCTCCAGGGTGGCTTCCATGTGTCCCCACCCCCTATAACCCACCCTCTAGAAGAGACCACGGGCTGACACACGTGTCACACGTCCCATCACCCTATCCCACCACCACCCCCCAGGTTACTTCCCCGACGTTCTCCAGTGCGGCGTGGTCTACACCATGGCCAACGAGGAGTGTGGGAAGCTCTACCCCAAGGGCATCACCAAGAACATGCTCTGCGCCGGCACCAGCGCGGGCGGCACCGACTCCTGCCAGGTAGGTTTGGGGTGGGCACCCACCTCCCACCTCACCCCACCCCTCCATAGGGTGGGATCTGGGTGGCTTCACCCTCCGGGAGACGCCCCGATGTCTCCTGGCACCCTGGTTCGCCTGTGGAGCTGAGGACCAGGAGAGGAACTCGACCTTGTGGCGGGGTAGGGGACACCGTTCTGGGTGCTATGGGGACACCTTGACAATGTGGGGGCCTCCTGGGTGCTACAGGGCCCCCACAGGAAGACCCTGGGTGCTAAAGGGACCTCATGGTTCTATAGGAACCTCCCTGGGGCCATAGGGACCTCCTTGGCCTCAGCTCCAGGACCCTATGGGACATGGTGGTCTCCACACCTTGACCTACCCTGGACATGGTGGTCTCCACACCCCAACCCACCAGGACATGGTGGTCTCCACACCCCGACCCACCTTGACCTACCCTGGACATGGTGGTCTCCACACCCCGATCCACCAGGACATGGTGGTACCCAAGGCAGAACCGAAGCACCTGAGATGTCCCCCTCCCTCCACTCCACCCCTAGGGAGGGAACAGGTTGATTTCGGAAGAACCCAACCGTGGGTCCATCTCCTGGGGGGGGTGTCCTTCTCTCCACAGGGTGACTCGGGTGGTCCTCTGGTGTGCCGGGACGAGCTCCAGGGCATCGTGTCGTGGGGGATGCAGGTCTGTGGGCAGCGGGGCAAACCGGGTGTCTACACCCGCGTCTGCGAGTTCACTGGCTGGATCCAGGAGACCATGAAGAGGAACAGTTGAGTCACCCCCTGCCAAGAAGAAGGGTCCTCCTCCCCGCCTCCCACCCCGCCGCCCCCAAAAACACCAGGGGTCTTCTTCTCCCTCCCCTCATCCCTGCGCCGTCCCCCTGCCTTGGGCCGGGGAAGAGCTCCTGGAATAAAGTCCTCTGAAACGTGGTGGCCTTCCATCGTCACGTGGCAGCCCCGCCATGGAGGTGGAGACCACAGGGTGGTGTGGGGCGACCACGGTCACCGTGAGGATGGTGAGGAAACTGCCACGGGTTCTGAGGGCAGGTGGCCACGGGTGGGTGGTGGTGGTGGTGGTGGTGGGTGGTGGTGGTGGGTGGTGGTGGCACCCTGAAACCACGTGTGGGGGGGACATTTTGTGGTCACACGTATCTGGTGCTGGTGGCCACGGTGGACATCTCATGGCCACAGTGGACAACTCTTGGCCACAGGTGTCTAATGCTGGTGGCCATGGTGGACAACTCATGGCCACAGGTGTCTGATGCTGGTGGCCACGGTGGACAACCTCCAACCACATGCCTGGTGTCTAATGAATGCTGGTGGCCATGGTGGACAACCTCCAACCACATGCCTGGTGCTGATAGGCAGCCCGTGTCCAGCCCTGGAGGAGCTATGTTGAGGTCTGGAGACCACACGTGTCCAGATCCCTTGGCCACGTATCTCCACACCAGAGAACACACGTGTCCAAGCCTGGAGGACACGCGTGTAGCTTGGGAAGCTCCAGGCAGACAACCCCACCACCCCCCACGTAACCTCCAGCCTGGTGACCACGGCTGCCACGTCCCCCACCACATGTGGCCACCACCATCCTCCTGTGTCCCCACCATCACCCGGGGCCGCCCGGGGTTATCAGGGTGTAAACCAGGAGGAAAGCAGGGAGCAGCCTCCTCCTGGCACCGCGTGGGCGCCCTAATTGGAGCTCAATTAAGAGCTGGCTAACGAGGCGGCCGCTAACGAGGAGGGCCCCCCACTGAGAGAACCAGTCGGGCCAAGCCCGGGGCGTGCAGCTCCGCCCGGGAAGCCGCCACGCCCTGTTTACACCCACTTGGGATTTACACTGGGATGGGGGGGAGGGGGAGCAGGGGAAGCCACGCCCACCTCACCTCCAAGCCACGCCCCCTTACCCCCCCCCACCCCACCAGGAAGCCCCACCCCCTCGAGGGACACAGGGTGACAGCACCCTCTAGCGTGTCCCGGCCCTGCCTAGGTGTGTGATGGGCTCCAAGATGTTGATTGGCTGAGCAGGTGGTCTCTAAAGCTGGCCAGCCAATCGGCTGATGGCTTCATTTGATTGGCCAATCAGAACGTGGTGGTCTCCAAAGCCGGTTGGTCAGCCAACACGTGCTCCTCTCCAGCCCCGGTTGGCCAACCAGAGCTCCCAGGTCCCTGAAACCGCTTGGCCAATCAGAACGTCCAGATCGCCAAAGCCGATTGGCCAATCAGCACGTGCCGGTGTCCAACACTGCCCAATGAGACTTGGTGCCCAGCAAAACCAGCCACCCAATCACACGCTTCGGTCCCCGAATCCATCAGCCAATCGCCTCCAAAGCCAACGGACCCATCCTCCCACCGTCCAATCAGAGCGCTCCACTCCCCAACACCCCCCCCCCCAACTCTCTTCCCTCCACCCCCAACCCACCAATCCCCTTCCTCCCCCACCACCCCTTCCCCACCCAACCCACCAATCCCCTTCCTCCTTCCCCCCCAACCAACCACCCCATCACCACCCCCCCAACCCCATCACCCCCTCAACCCACCAATCCCCTTCCTCCTTTTGCCCCCAACCAACCCCATCACCCCCTCAACCCACCAATCCCCTTCCTCCTTCCCCCCTCAACCCACCAATCCCTGGGCGCCGCCGCCCTCCCGGCGTGAAGCAAGGGCCTAGGCGGCGGCTGGGGAAGCGCCGAGGGATTAAGGAAGGAGGCGGCCAAGCGTCTCCACCGCCCGTCACCCCGACGCCTCCGGCTCAGCCCCAGGGTGGGATGGGCCCCGTGGAGCCCCCCCCACACCCCCACACCCCCCCCAAACACACCCCCTGACGCCGTTATAAAACCGGGCGGCGCTCAGGTGGGCGGGGTGGCGGCGGCGGTGGAGGAGGTGGAGGAGGGAGAAGACACCTGGGAGCTGGTTTGGGAAGGGCCCTGTGCCTCAGTTTCCCCCTTTAAGTTGTGATTTTTGGGAGCCGGGGGGGTGGGAGGTGGGGGGGATAGAAGGGGGGTGGGCAGTGGGGAGGGGACGGGGGGGTTTTTGGGGGGGGTCAGGTGGAGGCAGCCGGCCTCGCGGACGGATCCGTCGCCCTCGGACCAGGCAACTGCTGGAGGTTGGGAAAGGAGAGGGGAGGTCCCCAGCGCCGCTCCTCCCTCCCTCCTTCCATCCCTCCCTCCCTCCCTCCCTCCTTCCCTCCCACCCCGCCACACAGCGGCCACCGGCGGGGCGCAGCGGGGACCTGCGGAGAGGTTTGTCGGGGAGAGGGTGGGGTGAGGTGGGGTTGGGGAGGGGGTGATGGGGACCCCTCAGCGGGAGGTGGAGGTCTGGGGTCCCTCCTTCAGTCTGCTGGGATGGTGTCCCTGCATCCCTGGTGTCCATCTGTCCTTGGTGTCCATCTATCCCTGGTGTCCCTCCATCCCTGGTGTCCCTCCATCCCTGCTGTCCCTTCATCTCTGGTGTCCATCTGTCCCTGGTGTCCCTCCATCCCTGCTGTCCATCTGTCCTTGGTGTCCCCCCATCCCTGGTGTCCCTCCATCCCCAATGTCCATCTGTCCTGATGTCCCTCCATCCCTGGTGTCCCTCCATCCCCAGTGTCCATCTGTCCCTCCATCTCTAGTGTCCCTCTGTCCCTCCCTCCCCCATGTCCATCCATCCCTCCTCCTTGCTTGCTTCATCCCTGACCTCCCTCTGTCCTTCCTCCCCCCACGCTTCCTCCATCCCACCACCCCTGCTGTCTGTCCGTCCGTCCCTCCGTCCAGCCCCCCTTCCTCCTCCATCCTTGACCCACCCCCAGTCTCCATCCATCCCCCCCTCCTCCACGCTCCCTCCATCCCTGATCTCCATCCCTCCTTCTCCACCCTGGCCCCATCTCCTCCCCCACGCCCTTCCCTCCATCTCCACTCTATCTCCATCCCTCCATCCTCAGCCTTCCTCCCCCCGCCCCCCTCAGCCCCAGGGAGCTGCCACCCACATCCATGGGGCCACCACCTCTATCCATAGGGCCACCACCTCTATCCATGGGGCCCACTTCCATGTCCATGGGGCCACCACCTCTATCCATGGGGCCACCAACCTCTGTCCATGGGGCCACCACCTCCCACATCCATGGGGCCACCACCTCTATCCATGGGGCCACCACCTCTATCCATGGGGCCCACTTCCATGTCCATTGGGCCACCACCTCCCACGTCCATGGGGCCACCAACCTCTGTCCGTGGGGCCACCACCTCCCACGTCCATGGGGCCCACTTCCTTTATCTAGGGGGCCCGTGGCACACATCCACAGGGAGTGGTGCCCCACACCCATGGGTGGCTCCAACCCATGGCCATGGGAACCGTGTCCCACACTCACGTGGACTCCTGACCCACTTCTATGGGGCCCACAACCCTCTCCCATGGGGAGCGGTGACCCGCTGCCACGAGGGGCCACGACCCACGTCCGTGGGGAGCGGTGACCTCAGGTGCCTCCAACCCACGGCCATGAGAACCCATGACTCAGGAGGACCGTGGTGGCCTCCGACCCACGGCCACGGGCAACCACGCGCCCCACGGAGAACCCACAACCACCAGGGAGCAACACCCCATGTCCTTAACGACCCCCCCCCCCCACCCCACCCCACCCCAACTCCATGGGGAGCAGCCACCTCCCCCCCCCCCATCCAAAGGTGCCCCCCAACCCATGGCCCTGAAGAATCCTGCTTTGGGGAGGGACTGCCACCCCCCCGTATCTCCAGGGGCTTCGCCCCACAGCCTCATCCCAAGGGAGGCATCCAAGGGCAGCGTGAGGTTCTGGGAGGTCAATCGCCTGGAGACAAGGAGGGGGGAGGTGGAGGAGTTGGTGGAGCCCTTAATTAGGGGCCTCATTAACGATGACTCTGTTGATTGCCGCCGTGGCGCTCGGGGTGATGATGTCATCGTTGCAAAAGCACGATGACGGGGCAAATTGTGCAGCTGGGTGGGGGGGAGGGGAGGAGGGGGGGGGACACACACGAGGGGTGGGTGGGGGGAGGTGTGGTATGGAGACCCTAAAACGACCTCCCACAGTGAGACACCCCCTCCCCCCAACCAGGTACCACCATACCCTCCCCCTCTCCCCCCCCCAAAGAACCATCTCACCTTCTCCTGGAGCGGAGGGTTGGCCAACAGGTCCAGGAGAACCCCCCAAACCACCAACACCCCCCCCACAACGTGGTCCTCACACCTCTCTGCCCCACAGCGGCCACGATGATGGAGGTGGGAGCCATGGTGTCCCCAAGGCTACGGGACACGGTGAAGCTGCTGGGAACCTTGGTCTTGGTGGCATCAGCGGGTGAGTAAGTGGTGAGGGGAGGGGGGGGAAAAGGGAGAGGGGGGCGGGGTGTCCAACCAGAAGGTGCTGGCGGGTGGCACTGACCTCTCCGTGGTCCCTTCACCCCTTGCAGCGTCCTTGGTGGCGGGTGAGACGCGGGTGGTGGGGGGCATGGACTGCCAGCCCCACTCCCAGCCCTGGCAGGTGGCCATCCTGGACATGTACAAGCTCTACTGCGGCGGCGTCCTGGTGTCCCCACAGTGGGTGGTGACAGCGGCTCATTGCACCACGCCAGGGTAAGGGGCGACGGGGGGGGGGGGGGGCATGTAGAGGGCGGGGGGAGGGGGGCCACACATGTCCCTTGGCTCCCGTTGGGGCTTGGGGTGGGGGCGTCACGGCGACTGTGGGTCGGGTGGGTCCTGGGGGGTTGGTGAGACGTTGGGTGTGGCCTTGGGGTGGTCTACACGTGTCCTGGCTGGGATGGGTTCCACGGGCGTCACGTCAGTACCACAGGTCCATGGGTGGGTCGTGCCGTGACCCACACGTGGCCCGTGGCCGTGCTGAAGGACCCATGTCCCACGCGTGGACCGCACGTGTCCCACACGTGTCCTGGTCGTGCCCTGTCCCACACGTGGCCCATGGCCATGCTGCAGACCGCCTGTCCCACACGTGGACCATGGCCGTGCCATGTCCTTCGTGTCCTGGCCACGCTGCAGACCCTCTGTCCCACACGTGGACCATGAGGTGTCCCACACGTGGCCCATGGCCATGCAGACGACCCCATGGCCCACATGTGGCCCACGCCATGTCCCACCCATGTTCTGGTCATGCTGTGTCCCACACGTGGCCCATGGCTGTGCTGAAGACCCCCCTGTCCCACCCGTGGACCACGCCATGTCCCACGCGTGTCCTGGCCATGCCATGTCCCACCACATGCCATGGCTGCATCATGGTCCCCACAACCCCTTCATGAGCCACTCCGTGGCCCACCCGTGTCCTCACCACACCCCGCTGCCTCCAACTCCCTGCCACCACCACCCCCCCACCGCCTCCCACAGGACCCAATGCCCCACTCACCCCACCCCACGCCCCACAAGTGCAGCAGCCACGCCGTGGCCTCCAAACACCCCTCCAACCCCCCAACCCCACCCCTCCCAACCCCCCTTCCCCCATGAGAGCCGTGGTCTTGTGGTCCTAGCCACCCCGCTGCGTGTCCCACCCGTCCCTCCCCGCCCGCTGTAGGATCACCACCATCCGCCTGGGCAAGCACAACCTCTACACCCGGGAGCGGGGCGAGGTGCAGAAGATGGTGCAGAAGTTCCTCGCCCACCCCGACTACAACCCCACCACCAAGGACAACGACATCATGATGCTGAAGCTCCTGACGCCCGTCGCCCTCACCAGCAGGATCCAGCCCGTCCCAGTGGCCTCCTGCCTCCCCGAGCCTGGCACCACTTGCACCACGTCAGGATGGGGGGCCACCACATCACCAGAAGGTACCCAGTACCCGTGGCCTCTTCTGGATGCCTCAGTCCCCTCCTGGAGGTCTCAGTTTAACCCCCCCACCCCAGCCAGCCCTGGAGATCCGTGTCATCTCCTTGGCACCTTGGTCCTCTCAGGAGGGGCCTTTCCTGGACACCTAGGTGGTCTTCTGAACATCTGGGTCTCCTCCTGGACACCTGGGTCCCCTCCCAGATTCCTGGGCACCTATGTCCTCTCCTGGATGAGTGCTTGTCCCCATGGACATCAGGGTCTTCTCCTGGACACCCAAATCCCACCCCTGGGCACTTCAGGAGCGCCTGGATCCTCTCTCAGATACCTGGGGTGGTCTCCTGGACACCTGGGTCCTCTCTTGAACATCTGGGACCCCTCCCAGGTGCCTGGATGTTCTCCTGAATATCCGAGTTCCCTCTTGGCCAGCGTCCTCTCCTTGTCATCTGGGTGGTCTCCTTGAGACCTGGGTGGTCCCTCAGCATCTGTGTGGTCTCCTCAAATTCTGGTTCTCCTAAGAAATGAAGAAACGCCCTAAAAACCACCTAAAGTCCAGAAATGTCTTAAAAACCACCTAAAGTCCAGGAAACTTCAGGAAAAAAATAATCTAAAGCCCAAGAAAAGCCCCCAAAATCATCTAAAGCCCAAGAAACACCAAAAAAAAACCCCCAACTTTGGTCTCAAAACCCATCCAAAGCCCTAAAACTCAACAATGGTGTGAACCAAAGAACGTTCTGGAGTTCCACCAAGTGGAAAGAATGGAAGCAGGGGGGGAGAAATGAAGGAAACCCCCCCCCAAGACTAATTAACCAGGGGGGATTTAATGAAGAACCGTGGTGGAACCAATGTCAGATAAGCACCAAGGGGAACCCAACTGGTTGGAGGTGGTAGATCCAATGCCAGTTGGCCAAACCAGTGAGGAGCCTCATGGCCAACCTCACGAGGTCAATGAACCCGCTTCCTTCCCAAATTCTTCCTCCCAAACTCCCCCCCCTCCTCAGCCCCACCAGGAGTTCAACCCCACCCCCAAACTCCACTTTTTTTCCACCCCAAAATTCCTGGGAGAAACTGGGATCTGCTGGTGGGGGGTGGGATGAGACGAGTCCCGTCTTCTCCAGGATGGAGAAGGGGTGTTTAGGAGGGAGGAGGAGAAGGAGGAGGAGGAGGAGGAGGAGGAGGAGGAGGAGGAGGAGGAGGAGGAGGAGGAGGAGGGGGGTTGATGATATTTTTGGGGTTGGGGGGGGGTGTGAATTTCTGCCGGTTCCGGGGTCGATCGCTTTGGTTTCTTTCTCCTCCCGTTCCCCGTCCCACCGGTTCCCGTCTCAGTCTCTTACCCGGACGTCTTGCAGTGCGTCAACGTCACCATCTTCTCCACGGCCGAGTGTCGCCGGTTCTACCCCCGGTTTCCATCACGGAGAACATGTTGTGCGCCGGGAGCCTCCAAGGCGGTAGGGACTCTTGTCAGGTAGGGTCCCAGGTGGCTGCTCCTTCTGGCATGGGTGGGGTGGGGCAAAGGAGTGGTGGTGGGGGGGTGTTGGCACCGTGGGGGACACCTGGGATGGAAGGAGATGGGTCATCACGATAGGGAGGGTCTTCTGGTGGTTGGTCTAAAGGTGGGTTGTGAACACAGTAAGTGTTGGTTGGGGCGGTTGGTGGTTCTTCAACCCAACAAGGGTTGGACAACCAGTCAACCCAGGGGTTTGAGTGAGCCAGTGGTGGTTCTTCAACTCAACAAGGGTTGGCCAACCAGTCAAACCAGGAGGAGTTGAGTGAGCCAGTGGTGGTTCTTCAACCCAACAAGGGTTGGACACCCAACAACTGGTCAATTCAGTTGGACCTGAACGAGCTGGTGATGGTCCTTCAACCCAACAAGGGGTTGGACAGATCCAATGGCAGTTGGCCAACCCAACAAGGACCTCTTGGCCAACCTAGAGAGGTCAATGAAGTCAACGAGGTAGATCCAAGCACGGATCTACCTGCTGGCCAACTCCCCAAGGGTTGTGTCACCCAGTGGTGAGTGGTGGGCTCACACCAGGGGTCTTTCCACAGGGGGACTCCGGAGGACCTCTGGTTTGGCAACGGGACCCTCCAAGGTATCGTCTCCTGGGGCATGGAGAAATGTGGGCAACCCAAGAGGCCTGGTGTCTACACCAAGGTCTGTAGATACGCCCAGTGGATCCAGAAGACCATGAAGGACAACTAGAGACCCTCCAGCAACCTTCCAAACGGCTGGCGGGGAGGTGGGAGGACCATGTCCAGGCTACAACCGCTCGCCCCGGGGAGGGGGGGGGGACAGGGTGCAGGACGCTGGGACAACCAACAGAAGGTGTGGAGAGGTTGTTGGTGGAGCTGGGTGGAGGCCACCTGGTAGAGCTGGTGAGAAGGTGGGTGGGGAGGCAGGAGACATTAAAGCGCTGTGATGTCTGGTGGGAAGTCTTTGTCCTCCTCAAGCCTCTCTGTGCTGTCCCCCATCCCACCCCACAAGCGACCTTCCAGGGAGGAGGAGGAGGTGGTTTGGTTGGAAGCCACACCTCCTTCCCATCCCCTCCCCCCCCGTGGGGTCCTGCCACCTCCCCAAGGTGGCTTTTTTGGTGGCGCTGAGGGACGTGGGACCATGGTGGGTCTTCAGCCCACGTGGAAACCAGTCAACACAGCTGAGTCGTGGCTGGTGACCCAGCGGTGGCCTCTGGGGGTGAAGAAAGGGTCATCCCATCCCATGAGGGTCACTGGCAGTTGGCCAACCCAACGAGGGTCAACCAAGCTGGCGACTGGCTGGTCAATCTATGGGAGGCCACCCATTCAACCCACTGAAGGTCACCCCCACCCAACCGTGGTTGGCCATGCTCTACAAGGGTTTGGCCAAGCTCTACAAGGGTTGGCCAAGCTCTACAAGGGTTGGCCAAGCCCTCCAAGGGTTGGCCAAGCTCTACAAGGGTTGGCCAAGCCCTCCAAGAGCTGGCCAAGCTCTACAAGGGTTGGCCAAGCTCTACAAGGGTTGGCCAAGCCCTCCAAGGGTTGGCCAAGCTCTACAAGGGTTGGCCAATCCAACAAGGGTTGGCCAAGCTCTACAAGGGTTGGCCAAGCCCTCCAAGAGTTGGCCAAGCTCTACAAGGGTTGGCCAAGCTCTACAAGGGTTGGCCAAGCCCTCCAAGGGTTGGCCAAGCTCTTAAAGGGTTGGCCAAGCCCTCCAAGAGTTGGCCAAGCTCTACAAGGGTTGGCCAAGCTCTACAAGGGTTGGCCAAGCTCTACAAGGGTTGGCCAATCCAATCAGGGGTTACCCAACCCAACCATGGTTGGTCAAACCCAGTGGTGGTTGGTTGACCTGACAAGGGTCCAGCCAAGCCGATGACCGCTGGCCAGTGGTGACCCAAGTCATGGCCAACCCGCTGCAGGTCACCCAATCAGCGGTGGCCCAACAAGGGGTTGGCCAAGCCCACAAGGGTGACCCAACCCAACCCAACCAAGGCTGGTCAACCCCAAAGGGGAACTTCTCAGGCTGGTGGCCACGGGAAGGTGGTGCTGGTGGAAGGGGAGGTGGGGGAGGTGTGTGTGGGGGGTGTGTGTGTGTCACCTCCTCCACTCTGCCCCACCTCTGGTGGTCCCCCAGGAGGAAGGCTTGGTGGCCACCAAGGAGGAAGAGGTGGCAAGGCCGAGGGTCTCCTTCCTCCTGGTGGAGGCATCTGGAGGCGCTTTGGGTCCCCCAGGAGGACTCAGGGGACATGAGGAACCTTTTTGGGGTGGGGGAGGACACACAGTGGTGACCCTCAACCCTTGAGCTTCAAGGAGAAGAGGCCCAGCCCCTCCCACCCAACGCCATTGGTTGGGAGCTCCCCAAGACCCGCCTACCTCAGCTCAGGGAGACGCCATTGGATGGGAGATTCCCCCCCCCAAGATCTCAGATCCGGGAAACGCCATTGGCTGGGCTCTGGCTAAGACACGCCCACTCCAAAGCGGCCCCAAGCCATTGGTTGGCTTCTTCCCAAGACCCCACCCCCCCCTCCCCGAATTGGAGCCACCCCATTGGTTGGGGCGACACTGCCACCTCCCCCTTGGTGGGGGGGGGGAGGTGGGAGGGCGAGGGGGCGTGGCCACCGCTGCCGCCAACCAATCCCGTGCGGCGTGCTGAGGCTGTTTGTTGCCTCGTTCTGAGGGTAATTAGCATTAATGACGGCCATCCCATAATACGCCCCTCGGCACCACGCCCAGGGCGCGGTTGTTGTCGCGCCGCGTCGGGGGGCGGGACTCCTTAATCCGGAGTTAATCTGGGGGGGGGGGGAGGGGCAGGGCCCAGCCCCACGTCACCCCATAGGTGGCACAGGGGACCCACACTGCCCCATAGATATATCATGGTGGGACCATCTCACCCCGTAGATATACCACAGGGGACACATCCTGCCCCATAGATATACCACAGGGGACCCACCCTGCCCCATAGATATACCACAGGGGAACCACCCTGCCCCATAGATCCTATAGGGGACCCCCCTGTGCCCCACAGATATACCACAGGTGACACACTGCCCCATAGATATACCACGGGGGGAACCCCTCACACCCCATAGATCCTACTGCCCCCCCCTCCCCATGGGGACCCCGCCTACCCCCCCCCACCCACCCCTCCAGCCTTTGGGTAGGGGGTGCAGTGGGGGGGTGGGGGTGGGGTGTGAACGTGGCACCTGCTCGGTTAACTAACCCCCGTTAATTATTAACAGGGAGCCCTTGATATGGGGGTCACGGGGCCCCCCCCTGACCCCTCCACCTCAGCCCCCCAGCATGGCCGCCCTTCACCTCCTCCTCTCTTCCTCCTCCTGGCGCTGGTGACCCCCGGTGAGGGGGGGGTGGGAGCGCTGGGTGGGGGAGTCTTTAGGGTGGGGGGGTCCCTGGGGTGGTGGGGGGGTCCTTGGAGGGGGGGGGTTAGGGAGGGTCCCAGGTTGGGGGGGGGCCTGGAGGGGGGGGTCTTTAGGGTGGGGGGGGGGTGGGAGGGTTCTTGGGGTGCTGGGGAGGTGAATGGGGGGGGTCCTTGGGGGGGACACAAGGGGGTCCTCGAGGTGGGCGGGGGCTGGGGAGGTCTTTGTGAGGGAGGGGAGTCCCTGAGGTGCTGGCAGGGGGGATAGGGGGTCCCTGAGGTGGGGGTGCTGGGGGGGAAGCTTTAGGGTGGGGGGGGGTCACTGGGGTGGGGGGGGGGTGGACAGCGTCTCTAGAATGGGGGTGCTGGGGGGGGGGTCTTTAGGACAGGGGAAGGGGGTTCCCTGGGGTGCTGGGGGGAGGACAGGGGGGTTCCTGGAGGGGGATGTACAGGGGGGTCCTAGGGTACCCCCAAACCCCCCTCCCCCTATTCCCCCCCCCTCAGGGCACCCGTGGGGTGAGCGGATCCTGGGGGGCAGCGAGGTGCCCCGACCCCGCCCCCGGCCGGGCTCGTGCTGCTCTTCTACTTCGACCGGCCCCAGTGTGGGGGGGCCCTGCTGAACCCCCGCTGGGTGCTCACCGCCGCCCCACTGCCGCACCAGGTGGGGACTGGGGGGGACTGGGAGGCACTGGGAGGGGAACTGGGGTGGACTGGGGTCAGAACTGGGAGGGGGAACTGGGGGGGGACTGGGAGGACTGGGAGGGGTTGGGAGGGGACTGGGAGGGACTGGGGGCACTGGGAGGGGAACTGGGGGGGTCTGGGGTCAGGACTGGGAGGGACTGGGGGCACTGGGAGGGGAACTGGGGGGGGACTGGGGTCAGGACTGGGAGGGGCAATGGGGGACACTGAGGGGACAGGGAGGAGCTGGGGGGTGTGGGAGCACTGGGAGGAGAACTGGGAGCATGGGGAGGGGAACTGGTGACACTGGGAATTGCTGGGTGGGGAACTGGGAGCACAGGGAGGGGAACTGGGAAGGGAACTGGGAGCACTGGGAGACACTGGGAGCACTTGAAAGTACTGGGTGGGGAACTGGGAAGCACTGGGAGGAACTGGGAAGGGAACTGGGAAGCACTGGGAGGAACTGGGAAGAGAACCAGGTCACCACGACGGGTGCCACGGCCACGCCCCCCGTGTCCCCCTGAGGTCCCACCCGAGGTCCCACCCTGATGTCACCCCCATTGTCCCACCCCTGATGCCCCCCACCAATGTCCTCACCTCTCCGTGGCCGTGTCCACCCACGACCACGTCCCTCGTGTCCCCCAGACCAGCCTCCTCCACAGCCACGTCCTTCACCCTCCACCCCCTCCGTGGCCGTGTCCCTCGTGTCCCCGACTCTCAGTGGCCGTGTCCCACCCCTGACCACGTCCCTTTTGTCCCCACCCCTCCGTGGCCATGCCCACCTCTCCATGTCCCCCTCCACGCCCACGTCCATCTCCTCCCCCACCTCTCCATCCCCACCCCCCTTTCACGTCCATCCCTCCCCCCCTCCCCCTTCCCGCCGTGTCCCTCCCACGTCCCCGAGGTGCCACCACTCGTGTCCCCCGTCCCCTCCACCTGCCCCACCAGCCACATCCAGGTGCGGGCAGGGGAGCACAGCCTGGAGACGGTGACGGGCCACGAGCAGTACGCCGTGGCCGCGGAGGTGGTTGTCCACCCCGGCTACAACGCCGTGGCCGGGGACGGCGCCTACGCCAATGACCTCATGCTCCTGCGCGTGGAGCCCCCCTTCGCCATCACCCCCCACGTCCAGCCCGTGGCCCTGCCCGGTGGCCCCCCCGGCCACCAACACCAACTGCACCGTCATGGGATGGGGAACCACCACCAGCCCTGAAGGTACCGGGGGTGGGATCTGGGAGGGGTGGTGGCACCTCCATGGTGGCCAAGGGGTGGATTGGGTGGTGGCCAAGGGTTGGGTTGGCTGGTGGCACCTCCATGGTGGCCAAGGGATGGACACCTCAACTGGCATTGGGTGGTGGCACCTCCATGGTGGCCAAGGGATGGACACCTCAACCTGTGTTGGGTGGCTGGTGGCATCTCCATGGTGGATTGGGTGGGTGGTGGCACCTCCACAGACAAGATCCAGGTGGCCAAGGGTTGGATTGGCTGGTGGCACCTCCATGGTGGCCAAGGGTTGGACACCTCAACCTGTGTTGGGTGGGTGGTGGCACCTCCACAGACAAGATCCAGATGGCCAATTGTCGGACACCTCAACTGGCATTGAGTGGTGGCACCTCCGTGGTGGCACCTCCATGGTGGCCAAGGGTTGGATTGGCTGGTGGCACCTCCATGGTGGGCCAAGGGATGGACACCTCAACCTGCGTTGGGCTGGGTGGGACCAAGGCCCGTGGTGACCCGTGTGTCCCCCCCCAACCCCACCCCAGAGTCCTACCCCCGACACCCCCCAGTGTGTCAATGTCACCGTGGTGGGTGACAGCCAGTGCCAGGCCGTCTATGGCAGCAAGGTGACCACGGACATGCTGTGCGCCGGCGGGACCGTGGGCGGCAAGGACTCCTGCCAGGTGCCACCGCCTCCCCGCGGCCCCGGGACCCGTGTCCACGTCCCCGTCACCCACCTCACGTCCCCGTGTCCCCATGGCCCACGTCCCCATGGCCCACCACGTCCCCATCACCCACCCCACGTCCCCATGGCCCACCACGTCCCCATCACCCACCCCACGTCCCCATGGCCCACCACGTCCCCATCACCCACCCCATGTCCCACCATGTCCCCATCACCCACCCCACGTCCCCATGTCCCATCATGTCCCTGTGACCCATCACCACGTCCCCATGTCCCACCACGTCCCCATCACCCACCCCACGTCCCCATGTCCCCATGGCCACGTCTCCATGTCCCATCACGTCCCTGTGACCCATCCCCACGTCCCCACATCCCATCTCACCTTTTCATGACCCGTGGCCACATCCTCATCACCCACCCCATGTCCCCACGTCCCCATCACCCACCCCACGTCCCCCTGTCCCCATGGCCACATCCCTGTGTCCCATCATGTCCCCGTCCCCCACCCCACGTCCCCCTGTCCCCTGGGCTCCAAGACACGACCGTGTCCCGTGGCCGCACCCCCAGCCACGGGTGAGGTCCCGTCACGGGTCCCTTTCTGTCCCCAGGGTGACTCGGGGGGGACCCCCTCATCTGCCAGGGGGTCCTTTCAAGGCATCGTCTCCTGGGGTGACCACCCCTGCGGGCAGGTGGGGAAGCCGGGGGTCTACACCCGGGTCTACAAACTACCCTCTCCTGGATCCAGGAGACCATAGGGGGGGACTGAGTCCTGACCCCACCTCAGACCCCCCAAACCCACCTCAGACCCCCTGACCCCACCTCAGACCCCCAAACCCACCTCAGACCCCTCAATCCCACCAGAGACCCACCACAGACCCCCCCAACCCCACCTCAGACCCCCCCCAACCCACCTCAGACCCACCTCAGACCCCTCCAACCCACCTCAGACCCACCTCAGAGCCCCCCAACCCACCTCAGACCCCACCTCAGACCCCCCAACCCACCACAGACCCCCCCAACC